>JAZHYW010005093.1:0-10271 GCA_037355805.1 Ixodes ricinus
AAAGTCATGCACAGTTGGGGTTGCACCTTGAGCCTGATCACCGCTACTCACGACAAACGTTAACAAGGTTGCTCTGTAAAGCGTGCTCTGCCACATGTTGACTATGCTTGAGGAGAAGCTTGCTTTTAAGAAAGTCATGTCTTTATTTTTTTTTTCAACCGCCCTTGTCCAATTGTTTTTTCTTTTTTTTTTTCTTTTTTTTTGACAGGCGAATTTTTTTGGGGTGACTCCTTAAAATGTATTTTCCTGCCTACCAGCTAATCATAAACGAAGCTCTCTTCGTAAAGCGTAAGGCCTCGTTGTATCAAGCTTCTGTGCTTTAACAAATTTGCCTAAGTTGAATTCTTTACCGCATAGCCATTTATTATATAGAATAAGTATTTTCAAGCGGATCGAGACTAGGCTTCCAGCACCGTGCTTGGACCAAAAGCTACCAAAGCCCAAAGTCAGAGCACTGCTAAAATGAAATGAACTCTAAACGGAACGCGAAACCGCGGCTCATGTTTCCCCCGTTCCTACTTCAAGTGTCCTTGTTTTCGCACATCCGCCTCGCAAATTGAAACGCGGGCTCAAGGCGAGCAAGACTATCTAAACTTAATTCGCGGTAACCACGAAAAGAAAAAGAAAAATATATCCAATGAACGTAAAACGGAAATATGACCCTATCTTACGACAAAAAGTAATGTTTCTTTTTTGATACACTTCTTAGCAGCATTTAATTTTATTGGTCATTGCATTTTATGTCTTTTTCTTGCCAAAGCTACACCGCTTCTCCCATAAAAATTACGTTCATTTCCTCTAAAAATTGGCCTGCAAACAGCCAAAATTCGACGCCTCCCCACTCTAGAGATTCAAGCTTCTTTATGGACAATCTCCGGTTCCTAAAAAAAGGGGGTTTCAATACATCCGCCAAACGCGCTGCGCCAGACATTCCTCAGCCTCCGGCAGCACCTTCCAGCGATGTGCGGATGTCATGCATCCGGGGTCAATCTAACCTCCCTCCGGGAAACCGTCAGAAAGCGCTAACCCCAGCACTCCACGGACATAAACGCATGCACCCATTGGGGTGGAAAGGGGCATCACACCCCGCGCGCGCATGAAACAGCCAAGAAGATTCCACAAACGCAATGGCAAGCGCACCCACGCCGCTTTCTCGTTCTCCTTCATGCTCTTCCTCTCTTGCGCACACCCTCTCTCTCTCTCTTTCTCTCTCTCCCTCGCTTCCAGATCCTGGAGCGGCTGTGTGGGGGCCGAGTCCATCAATATGGATTTAGGCATTAATTCCCAATACGCCGGACCCTGCGCTATCCTTGCCGACCCGCGCCGCCTGGGCGACGTGCCTCGAATGACAAGACCGAGTTGGCCGCCGTTTGCTTTTCCCGGTGCTAGAAGCTTTGCCCTTATGCCGGCTAAGAAATGAAGAAAGGCGAGGGGGAAGCGGGAAAGGGGGAAAGAAGCGGCCCTGCTTCCCAGTTCGTTTCGTGAAGGAGACACGCATTCGCTGCCCATTTTCTTTTGGGAAGTAGCGGAGAAACGATGTTGGGGGAAAAGACTTCTTCGCTAACGCTGGGCAGAGAAGAGTTTAATTTGCTCGCCATTTTGAGACTTGCTTTCGTGCGTGCGGAGATTTACTTGTACGCGGTGAAACAAGAGGTAATCGCGGGATTTTGATTTGAGAGGTGGGCAGCTGTAGAATTCTTTTTCGCTGACGACTGATTTGAAAGTCACTGTTTGAAAGACGTGCACTGCGCGACACTGTGAACGCCATCATGCCATTGGCGATTTTTCGTTTTGTTTATTTTTACGGGTATTCGCACACTCCAGATTTAACGCTCAACTCAGTGCTCTACTTTCTTCTACGCTAGTAGTTTTTTATAACAACATTTCGATTCCAAGAAGCAAACAAATTTTGACTGCTTGATTGCGGTGCCATTCGATGTGCAGTTTATATACGCACACGAGATTCATTGCTGGTACCTAACAAAAGTCTCTGTTTTTATGGCAATACTCCGTAATGTGCCATAGTCGATTGGCGCTACGTTCCCGATTCACGCAGATCCAAATGACTCCTAACTTCCGACTTTGCGATCCAGCTTCGTTAACGGGTTTATTGTATAGCCATCATGTGGCCAACACTGCTATTATCAAAACGTTGACAGTCTCAACTTAATTTAGAGTATTTGTTATTATTTTTGTTCGACTGTATTTTTTTTAATATTTTATTTGAACACATGTTTTTAAACGTGGATGTCCTTCTACGTATTTGCCGATCGAGCAGTTTTTTGGAAGTCACGATTGTCTGCGAATTTTTATCAAGTGCTTGTTTATCTTTGCTCGAAACAGGGATTACGTTGTTTTCTAATAAGCAAAGTCCACAATATATTCCGATTGCTTCCAAGCCGACAGAACGGTGAAGGCCATGTGCTCGTTTGACCAGTCAATCATTGGTTTCTAGAACCTTTGTGGATACCCACGTGCAGAAAACGAGTCCAGGTGACAGAGTGTGCGATTGATTGTTCCAGCGACTTCGTAGCATCTACCAAACTGCCAGTTTGGCGGTTAACGGTGTATGAAGTCCACACACACACGTACGCCATATTAAAAAGGTACTTCGGCATTGAATACTGAACTTCCTGTATTGTTATAGCAGAGCTAATTATCGGATAGTTTTTTGCTTACCTGACATCCAAAAAAGAAAATGACAGATCACAATCATGTAATACGATTATGACAATGCGATGTTAAAATTACCACAAATAAAACATAAAGTGACTCTTAATTTCGTATATATTTTATAATTTAAAAAAAGCAATACGGAGTGCTTGATTTTTTTCTGGCGGTGTGTTAACCGTATTCCTATCTTTATATGTGCTCGTGTACTAATATAAGTGGCATGGCAGTGTGCATACCACATAAAGCAGCAGCATCTGTTGCAAAAACAAAATTGTGCGAATTCGCCCGCTTACGACAAGTCAAATCAGGGACTCAAACCGTAACCAAAAACCATTTACAAACTAAACTTTTTCAGTAACCGTAACTATAACCGTAACCACGAATATTTTACCGGTAACCGATATTAACCGAAAAATCAAAATATTTGCTTTTCCGAAGAATTGCCTCGAGGAGACATCTTGAAATATAGTCACGAATGATGACGTGACGGAACAAACAATGACTGAAGAAAATGAAATGTTTAATGGGGCGAACTTGTACCCAAAACCAAAAAAATGAACAGGATAACAACAGAGCGTCGCGGGCGTCGAAGTCGGCGTAACGGCAGGATCGAACGCTGGGGAAAGGGCTGACTCCGGACCGCCACGCGGAGCACCTTTACCCGCGTGGGTTTCTGGAACATTCGGCGTAGAAATTCGGCACGTAGAACATTCGTAATTCGATCAGAACGAGAAGGTTCTCGAACTTAAGAAAATTTCAATTTGAAAAATAAATAAAAGAGGGGGTCCGCTCACTAGAACCGAACCCGGAGCCTCTGCGTGATAGCTAAGCGTGGTAGCCATTCGGCCACGCGCTCGGTCGGCAACGCGCGCGGAAATATCGTGGCTATTTGAGAGAGTTAGCGTCAGCGAACGGTGCATCTGGTAATACATTTTCGTTCAATCTGATTTTAGGATTAAGAATACTTAGTTGGAATCAGTGGTCAACCTTATGATGAAAAGTCTCTGTTTCTAAATCTGCCACACTCCTAAAATCTCTACATGGCAAGTGCGCCCTTCAGGGTATTAACTATTACGTAGAATTCTGAGATGTCCATCCATCTCGTTTCTTTTAAAACCACCGATGTTCCTGACCTGTAGTAGCCAGTATGAAGAAACGAGTTAAATTGACGAAAATGATCCCTGCAAAAGGGGAACAAAAGAGAAATACAAATCTCCAAACACAGCTAGGTGACTGGTGGGCGACCGGAAAATTCCGCCTGGTCCTGGTTCCAAACCAGGGACCTCTTCATTTCCAGTAAACCGCTCTACCAACTGAGCTAACCAGAAGTTTAGGCGTCAGTAGAGCAGACTGGTTTTAACTGCTGCCACCAGTCTAACACCAGCAATAGTGAACGGCCTGCATTTTAAGGTTATGATTTTAATGCAAATAAATGCAAAGGTGCAAGCGAGCTGGACAAGAATGACGGAAATAATCCCGGTAGCAGAGCGGGAAACAAGTATACAGTCGACGAAAAGAGACAATACACAAAGTTGATCCGACTAAACAAATCTAGGTGACTTGTGCGCGACCTACAAAATCCGCTTGGTCCTCGTATCGAACCAGGGACACCTCCATTTTCAGTGGAGCGCTAAGGCGGATTTTTCCAAATGCGCACCAATTACCAGGACCAGGCAGATTTTTTTCGGTCGCGCACGAGTCAACTAGCTGTGTTTGCAGATTTGTGTTTGTCCTTTGTCTCTCTTGTTCTTCTCCAGGGCTCATTTTCGAAATTCTTGTCCAGCTCGCTTGCAACTTTGCATTTAATTGCATTATAATTATAAACTTTAAAGTCACCATCATGCAGAGTTCGCGAAAAACAAAACCTGCTAAACATTTCGTCTGTGACTCTGCCGCTCATCCTTTTAGTATTTGTCAGTTTGTAGCTCTATACTCAACCACCGACGTGTGACCTCGGTTTTCTATAGGAAAGGTAATCATCTTAGTCCCCCCCCCTTTCCTGCCCCCCTCCCTTTCTCGTCCAGTCGCCTCATAAATGACGAGAGGGGATAATACGACAAAGGCAGTAAAAGGTGAAGAGAGAGTATGGAAAAGGACGTACTGAGCAAAAATTGAGAGCGCGAAGTGTTGTACTACGCTCCGCCGATTTTTTAGCTACCTAATCAAAAGTCATCATCCGCATGCGGATGGCTTCCTGATTCCGAAATGCCATCTCGTTCCTCTAGATTAACTCTAGTTAATTAAAAAAGTTATATTTTGTTCGCTGCCCAAACCAATACATCCATCTCCCCGTTTTTCCCCAGTTTTCCCCGCCATCTAAATGTGACGTCACCGGCGGGCAGCGAAATGCGCGGCCGGCAGGGGCTCGCGCCCGTCTTTTTAGCGTCAAACAACCAGAAAACAGGGGCCTTCGTGCTGTCAGAAGTTTATAATAATCACTATTTCCGTAAAGCATGACCTTGGCCTACGTGCTAAAGTATGAGAAAATAAAACAAAACGGAAGGAATTGGGATTTTGAATAACCGTTTTTGCAACTCTGTACGCTCAAGCCGAGGGTCGCTAGTTTCGTAAAATCACTAGCAAATCCGTTCTTCTTCTATTAGAAGCTAGCAGTTACGTTGGCAAATAAATGTAGACAAGCCAAGCAATACATTTTTTGACAAATTACCCGAGCACCACGGATATTGCTTGGAATGTTGGTACAGGTGCTACACACGCTCGCGTTACCTGGAGGAACGTGCCATTTGCTTTAGATCTTCGTTAAAAGCGTCACTGTTGCAGACTCCAGCACGTGCAAGTACTTTTAAAGCATGCATGCGCTCCTTGGTGCTTAAGTTACTTAGCAAAATATCTATAGACCATTCCAGAAACGCGCTTCTGGTCCGTGCCATTTTCAGCGTATGCGTGCGTGTGGCACGTACTTTGCTGGCCTTCCAAAGCGACGAACATGCGTGTGCTGAGCTGTGTCTTAACAGATGTAGACTAATTCTCGTAAACAATGAGATGCATAAAATGAGATTAACTGCATCCATGTAGGCCAGATGGCAGGTTACTGTTCATGAATATTCTGCTAAAATGACCATTAAAAGAACTCCACAACCACCAAGCCAAACAACAAGGTGCAATGAAAGGCATATAAAATTCACAAATCCACTCTTTTAAGTAAAATAAAGAACATTTGCTTGAAGATACAATAGTGCGTAAAGTACAAAAATTCATTATAAAATTTTTATTTCAAAATAAGTTAACAAATGTTACTCAAAAAAATTTTCACCCATAGTTTCCTTTTTTTTTTAACTGTCGGAATAGGATGCAAAGCGTTCAAACACTCATCTACGAGTGCACATGGGAAGGAGGTAATTCTATTCAAGATTTTCATGAAAACTAAGTTTCGGTTTTGTACAGTTTCCATCACCTGCTCCCTAAACCCCTGTAATACCAGACAGGTATGGAAATGTGTCGAAAGTCATGTATAAACTCAGACTTGAACTTTGTTTAGACGTTTCACTTCTCGTATTGACCTAATCGGCCGCATGAGTGGAACTCCGAGAGTAGCCCGAGCTGGATTCGACGTTCAATACGGATGTAAATGTTCATGAAAAAACAATTACTGAAGCAATTGTGAACAACAAATGTGTCTGCTCCAAATGTCCGCTATATCACTAGAATGTGCACTATTTTTTTTTCTCAGTATTATTAGCGCCTCCCTTTGGACAGATGTCGTAGTGGTCACAGCCGGCTTGAGTCTGCGCTTGTCGCTCCTGAAGCTGTTCCAGTTGCAGTAGGACACAAAACCCGCAGCACACGCGGCTTTAAAGTATTCCAAGCATAAATGAGAATGTTTCACGTGACACTAGTTCTCTCGGCGCACATCTCACGCAAAAGTACCTTGACGTGGCTGGCCTCCATTGCTGCAGGGAAGCGCATTTTTTTTTGTTTTTAATTCCACGAAAACAAGGGTAAAAAATAAACGACGTTTACAGATCTCTGTAATAAGAAACTAGATCTCAGCTCTTGGGGAGGGTACGAAGGGGAGGGTATGCCCCTCCTCCTCCTCCTCCGTACCCTACCCTCCTCCTACTCCTCCTTCTCCCGTCTAATTTAGCGGAAAACTTTCCCCGCTAAATTTAGCGGGTTAAGTTTCCCCGCTAAATTTAGCGGGGAAATTGACGTCCCGTGACCCAAACACCAATTCAATTTCCCCACTAAATATAGCGGGAAAAATGACGTCACATGACTTCATGTCACGTCACCCATGAACAAATTCAGTTTCTCCGCTAGATTTAGCTCGAAAATCAACGGCACGTAACCTCAACACCAATTTAATTTCCCGCTAAATTTAGCGGGGCGGTTACGCCGACGGCGACGCCGCTCAACGCGGAAACAGGCGCCTAACAGCTGCGCTCTTAAGAGAAGCTTTTCGCCGCTCCATTTCTACAATCTACCGCGGAGCACGGATGGCTACCCATTGCTAAGACACTTTTAACCTTAAAACTGTGAAAAAAAAAAATCTGGATTGCTGGCGTTCGGAAAGCCATTTCACGACTGCCCGGGTCGCTTGTCCGCCTGCCCGCCGGTGACGTACGTGAGTAGGGGAAAAGTAAGCATTTTTCATTCTTGCCAGTAGAAAATCGCCTCCTGGAACCCTCGCGGCCGGCGTAACTTAAAAATAAATAACTTCAAGGAAAATTTTTATTTTTATAAAATATTTTGGCTATCAGTTGAGAAATGGATAATTATGCGGTCTGCCAATTTCCAGCCATCTAAAAAATCGGCGGAGTTTCCATTAATGCCACATCTGCACTATAACTAGGGATGTCGCAAACCGGTTGAGGTTTGAGTGCGACCAGGTTCGACTTTTTTTTAATTTTATTGAAAAGTTTGAGAAAGTTCGACAGCTTCGAATGTTATGCGCACGGGCGAAGGGCTGGCTCAGTTGGCTTTGGATTGGATGGTGATTACCAAATGATCAAGCCAAACATTCTACATTTAGTAAGGGCCGAACTGTTTGGTTGTTTTGGGTGGGCATGGAAGATTCGCAGCGATGAGGTGGCTCATGTTTTTCGTCTTGCCGCAGCTCCTGAACGTGTCAGCGCGTGCGTCCCCATCCAGCTGGCGGCACGATGACAGCGCAGCTTTGCTCCGGTTTCCGGGCCGCGAGCTACCATCTGCCACGCGCTCGTCGACTACAGTGTTGCCTCCTGGAATCAAGATCACAGAGGACCTCGCTCGTGCTATGCCATCCACAGTGACATCAACGGCAGCGCCTTCAAAGCGACTCCCCTGGCTGCAGCGCGCCAGTGGGCATGGAAGATTCGCAGCGATGAGGTGGCTCATGTTTTTCGTCTTGCCGCAGCTCCTGAACGTGTCAGCGCGTGCGTCCCCATCCAGCTGGCGGCACGATGACAGCGCAGCTTTGCTCCGGTTTCCGGGCCGCGAGCTACCATCTGCCACGCGCTCGTCGACTACAGTGTTGCCTCCTGGAATCAAGATCACAGAGGACCTCGCTCGTGCTATGCCATCCACAGTGACATCAACGGCAGCGCCTTCAAAGCGACTCCCCTGGCTGCAGCGCGCCAGTGGGCATGGAAGATTCGCAGCGATGAGGTGGCTCATGTTTTTCGTCTTGCCGCAGCTCCTGAACGTGTCAGCGCGTGCGTCCCCATCCAGCTGGCGGCACGATGACAGCGCAGCTTTGCTCCGGTTTCCGGGCCGCGAGCTACCATCTGCCACGCGCTCGTCGACTACAGTGTTGCCTCCTGGAATCAAGATCACAGAGGACCTCGCTCGTGCTATGCCATCCACAGTGACATCAACGGCAGCGCCTTCAAAGCGACTCCCCCGGCTGCAGCGCGCCAGTGGGCATGGAAGATTCGCAGCGATGAGGTGGCTCATGTTTTTCGTCTTGCCGCAGCTCCTGAACGTGTCAGCGCGTGCGTCCCCATCCAGCTGGCGGCACGATGACAGCGCAGCTTTGCTCCGGTTTCCGGGCCGCGAGCTACCATCTGCCACGCGCTCGTCGACTACAGTGTTGCCTCCTGGAATCAAGATCACAGAGGACCTCGCTCGTGCTATGCCATCCACAGTGACATCAACGGCAGCGCCTTCAAAGCGACTCCCCGGCTGCAGCGCGCCAGTGGGCATGGAAGATTCGCAGCGATGAGGTGGCTCATGTTTTTCGTCTTGCCGCAGCTCCTGAACGTGTCAGCGCGTGCGTCCCCATCCAGCTGGCGGCACGATGACAGCGCAGCTTTGCTCCGGTTTCCGGGCCGCGAGCTACCATCTGCCACGCGCTCGTCGACTACAGTGTTGCCTCCTGGAATCAAGATCACAGAGGACCTCGCTCGTGCTATGCCATCCACAGTGACATCAACGGCAGCGCCTTCAAAGCGACTCCCTGGCTGCAGCGCGCCAGTGGGCATGGAAGATTCGCAGCGATGAGGTGGCTCATGTTTTTCGTCTTGCCGCAGCTCCTGAACGTGTCAGCGCGTGCGTCCCCATCCAGCTGGCGGCACGATGACAGCGCAGCTTTGCTCCGGTTTCCGGGCCGCGAGCTACCATCTGCCACGCGCTCGTCGACTACAGTGTTGCCTCCTGGAATCAAGATCACAGAGGACCTCGCTCGTGCTATGCCATCCACAGTGACATCAACGGCAGCGCCTTCAAAGCGACTCCCCGGCTGCAGCGCGCCAGTGGGCATGGAAGATTCGCAGCGATGAGGTGGCTCATGTTTTTCGTCTTGCCGCAGCTCCTGAACGTGTCAGCGCGTGCGTCCCCATCCAGCTGGCGGCACGATGACAGCGCAGCTTTGCTCCGGTTTCCGGGCCGCGAGCTACCATCTGCCACGCGCTCGTCGACTACAGTGTTGCCTCCTGGAATCAAGATCACAGAGGACCTCGCTCGTGCTATGCCATCCACAGTGACATCAACGGCAGCGCCTTCAAAGCGACTCCCCGGCTGCAGCGCGCCAGTGGGCATGGAAGATTCGCAGCGATGAGGTGGCTCATGTTTTTCGTCTTGCCGCAGCTCCTGAACGTGTCAGCGCGTGCGTCCCCATCCAGCTGGCGGCACGATGACAGCGCAGCTTTGCTCCGGTCTCCGGGCCGCGAGCTACCATCTGCCACGCGCTCGTCGACTACAGTGTTGCCTCCTGGAATCAAGATCACAGAGGACCTCGCTCGTGCTATGCCATCCACAGTGACATCAACGGCAGCGCCTTCAAAGCGACTCCCCGGCTGCAGCGCGCCAGTGGGCATGGAAGATTCGCAGCGATGAGGTGGCTCATGTTTTTCGTCTTGCCGCAGCTCCTGAACGTGTCAGCGCGTGCGTCCCCATCCAGCTGGCGGCACGATGACAGCGCAGCTTTGCTCCGGTTTCCGGGCCGCGAGCTACCATCTGCCACGCGCTCGTCGACTACAGTGTTGCCTCCTGGAATCAAGATCACAGAGGACCTCGCTCGTGCTATGCCATCCACAGTGACATCAACGGCAGCGCCTTCAAAGCGACTCCCCGGCTGCAGCGCGCCAGTGGGCATGGAAGATTCGCAGCGATGAGGTGGCTCATGTTTTTCGTCTTGCCGCAGCTCCTGAACGTGTCAG
>JAZHYW010005094.1:0-126997 GCA_037355805.1 Ixodes ricinus
TAATGCTACAACTTTGCGTCGCAGTATTAAAAGCCTAATCCTGGTGTGCTCTTGAACCTAGGAATTAATTACAGTGCATAAAATCATGAAATGGGCACGTCCGCGCCATTTATATCCTGAAATGTCGTTTACAAAATACGTTTTACAATATATATGATGACGACGCAACTGAGCTAAAAGCAATAATATTTTCATAATGCCAGGAAAGTTTTAGGACAAACCCTTTCAGTCTACCTTTTATAGAGACACTGAGCGGCAATCACAACGCTTGCTTTACTGACCAATATTGTTTACACTCAGCACCGTGATGTAGGCGAATAATCATGCAGAAAAGAGTGACCTTCATATTCGGATCGGATCTGGCCCAAAATAGCGCGCACCGAAGTGAACATTTTCGACACAGCTTGGCGTTTGAGGTTTGTTCCTGTCAAGATGCCGGTCAATTCAATTTGCAAATAAACATCACCCTTGTTATTTTTATATTTTTTGTTAAATAGAACAAAGTAATATTTTATACTCTGCTCGACATTACAACTACTTAATTGGTCACTTTCTGACGGTCTTAATGCGCAATCGTCATAGTTCCGCCACGCGCCACTGTGTACTTTGTTTTCGTCCAGCCCACGGACACATAAAATTCTTGTTCATCACATAAAAGGAGCAACAGACTTCTATATGTTTGAGAAGTTGAATATGCGTCAGGAACACATATGTTATTTAAATCATCTTCAAAATAAAACATTTGTTTAAGGTTCTCCCAATTATATCACTTATAGACGAGCCTATCGAGGACAAAAACGCCGGAAAAGATTTGCAGAGCATATATCAGATAATTTGGGGGTGCATTTACTTATGATGTATATCTTTAGGGTGATCGGCTCTTTATTTATGTTGTCAAGTCTTCAGGCAGCAATAAAATATTTTTTATTGTCATCAATAAATTTTACTCTATGAAGTTCACATAACCGCTTGAGACCGACACGGGAGGATGATACTCGAGAATACGCCATCTGTTGAGTCTGCAGAACGCGCTTTTTTGTTCGCTGTTCGGCAGTGTGAAACAACGGGTCGCGGGCTATGCCAAAAAGGACTGTGTGCTCACATTATAGATCTGAAGGCAAATACACGAAATGTGCAGAAAGAGAGATAATAAATGGTATTCTTCTAAATAATCCCATACAGGACGCCTTACTGCAAAAATAAATGTATAGAAATGCAGGTTTTAAACTAAACACATTTGACGGAACTCCGTCTGATTGGGTCAAAAATTTGAGAAATACAGACCTTCATCAACCAAGTCCTAAACATTTAGGAGCCCGATGTTTCAATAGGTCGGGCTCAATAAGTCGACAGCCACTTAACCATCGGCGTATGTCAACGGACTAGGGCACGTGAAGAGCAAAAAAGTCCGAGGACACCTCAGCACTTCTTATGAGTTGTGAAGGCGAAATCATGAATGTCGTTCTTCTGCTCCCTTAGTTCGTCTGCGGCGTAGTGGCGTGGACGGCCCCGTTTCGTTGGCCGACGGCCGAGCGCGCGCTCTCGTGAGGTGGCCTCGCCGCGCTGAGCTCGGCCGTGCAACCTCTTCGGAATTTGCCCGAGCGGGCCGTGCGGCCAGGCTCGCTTTGCCGCACCTCTTACCGGCAGACGGGCCGTTGCGTGCGCTGCGCCGCCATGGAGAGGGCTTCTCTGGTGGCGTTTTTTGGAACTACGCCGCACGAGAGCCAATGGGAGCCTCGTTCCTTGATGACACGCGCTAGCCAATGAGAACCTATCCATCAGATTTCTTCTACACGCGACATTGGGACGGGGCAAGGCGCCGTTTGGCGCGGCTTCAAAGCTGATGACGTCGGTTGGCTCCATGGGACAATTAATGCTTTAGCATGAAAAGTGAAGGAAGCAAACGACACACCGTAGATGGAAAAGAAGCTGCAGCTCTCCACGTGCAAATAGTCGCCCCTGATGAAAATACCGAACCGGTTTTGAAACGTCGGACTCCTAACTGCTCAGGACTTGGTTGGTTATCGTTCGTATTTCTCTAATAGAGATGCGTGCAGTGATGTTTCTAATTACACATAAATATCGCGAAGAACAGACAATATATTTCTAATTTAAATCACATTTGGACATCGGATTGCACGAGCTCGAAACTTCACAGAATACATTCTCGGGAGGCTAAAGTTATATTCGGTTTTTACGTGCACTTGTTTTGGGGCCTCATTTTACAACTCTTTGCTTTATCAGTCATGCGTGCTCTAACATTTTATTATGCTGCCGCATGTCATCGCGAGACTGTTTTATATATATATGCACAACTTTACAATTTGGACATCCCCTTTTGCTATACGTCGTTTCAGCTTAAAGGGGCATTGCAAAGGGACGAAGGAAACCGAATGCTGCTTCGAAAGGCGTGCCTATCAGTGTCATACACGAGCGTCCAATGACGACATTGGTCTGAGCGTCAGATAATGACGACATAGAATTCTAAAGGAAGGACTGGCTGAATAGGTGCACGTGACCATTCTGATCCTCTCAAGCGCGTGATTCTCACTCAAATGTTTGCTTTGAAAGCTTGTAAATCGGTGGGGCGTTCACATCTTCATAACTAGATGTTCATTTCCAACATTTAGGAAGATGGCGCATGGTTGTTGCACGCTCTTGCCGTTTAGGTTCTCTATTGGTTCAGACCAAGGACGTCATCAACAAAAGAAATTGTGCTAAAAATTCTAAACTTATTTCACCTATTATGTTCAAAATACGTCAGATTTTTTCTTTATTTTATGTTTAATGTGTTGCTAGAGTCACACTCACTAGTTAGAGCGAACGCGATGCTACACGCGCGAGCATGTGGTCCTGACCAGTGCTTGCACTGCAGGAGCGCGCGTGCTTGGCAAGAAAGCTGAAAGCCCGGAGCTCGCTCTTTTAGCTTCTGCTACGCTCACGCTTAAAGTGGAACCGAGTATTGTGTTGAGAACATCACATTTAACCAGAAAACTTAACTGTTTAACATGGTTTGCACGTGACATCATCGCACTATATGCTAGTGGTCAGAAATTTCTTTTTGCTGAGAAAATCAAATCCCGTAGTGCACAATTATGCACGCTGCAGAAGGTTCGCGCTCAGTGCAATTCATGTATTCAGAAACAAAAATTATTCTTTCTTGGTGCGGCGTCGTGAGGAACGGCGCGAGCGTCTGGCACCACGAAAACGCGCTTTCTGGCAGGAGTGATTTTGCAAACGAAGTAGCTTTGCGGGATCACGCTGTCTGGTCTGCGCCCAAGATGCGAAGCAGAGGAACCTTTACAACACAGTATGTTTTTAACCCCCCCCCCCTTCCTCCTTTCTTTCATTTTACGATGCTCCTACAGAGAATAAATTTTATTTCTGAGGGACTCCCTCCTCCGTTAGGGGGGTTGCCAATTCGACAATTATATTTGTGTCATTTGTTAACAGTAATCCTCCATTCCTTTTATTTTGCACCAAAAAACTGTAAAGTTTAAACAAAACTGCGAGAATTTGAGCGGCTGCCTCTAAGGCCACTTGAATCTTTCTTTTCAGGTATCCCTGCCGTACACACTTGTAGTTTTATTTATCGTCAGATTAATAAGCCACATTTAGTCCTTTCAATCCTTCTATTCTCGGGGACAACTTTCATAATGCAGTTCAGTAACAACGAAAACATGTTTAGCTACCTCAATGATGTGTACATGTAAAATGGTTCATGCAACAATTTTTGTACTTTCAGTAAATACCACTAAGAGATAATCCCCGACGTTGATAGCTTCCAAAAACACCCATTAGTTTTTCTCTCCGCTCATTGGCAGACGCAGAAAAAATAAAGGAAAGAAATAGCTTTCCCCTCCTCAACTCGCTATTAGAACAAGCGGCGATGTGATCTGACGCTAATTGTATACCGCCAGTGTTACAGCTATTCTCATCTTTGATTGAACACGAGCCAACACGAATGTTTGGCGATGCTGATTTTCAAGGACCCGAGCACTGGACTCGGACTCATGACAATCGAGTACGTCACGATGTCACGTGACTGGCGGTGAGAAGTCGTGATGGCATGTGACGTCACGGTGTCAACAACGCTAGTACATCCATAGTCCGTTGCAACTCAAGAAGGTAGGGCGAGGGATAGGAAGGCCGGGGAGGAGGAAGCAGAGGAACGCTGGAGAGAGGAGGAGGTTTCCCCTCTCTTCTCCAGCGTTCCGTCTGCTTCTTCCTCCCCGGCCTTCCTTTCCCTCGCCCTATACCTTCTTGAGTTGCAACGGACTATAATAACGTACTCAATTTAAGTCGACTTGACGCGGTGAGTCACGCGACTACGTCACAAGGCCACGTGACGTGACGTTATTTGACAGCATATCTTGACACCATGACGTCACGTGACCACGTGACACACGATTAATCGTAGTGCCAATACAAAAGCGCCACGAAAACCCACAGTTTCTCATACATTGCAATTCAGTATATGACAATTTGATCAATACATACAGGGTGTCACAAAGAAAATTGACAGGATCTTTTTACCGCAAAAATAAACTAGGCATCGCCGAACGCTCATTTTCCGCCCAAAGGTAGCGCTAGAGGTCACAACTAGATGCCAAAGTTTCAGCTCTGATCCGATAACTTAATCAAAAGTTATAAGTGATTTTCTGAAAATTTCAATGGAAGAATGCCGGCCGACGGAGTTTTCAAACACAAGGGGCTCATATGGCACCAAAAACAGAAAACTGGCAAAAATCGGCTCCATTTTCCTATTGAAATTTTCAGAAAATCACTTATAACTTTTGATTAAGTTATCGGATCGGGCTGAAACTTTGGCATCTGGTATGGTTGTGACCCCTAGCTCTGCCTTTGGGCGGAGAATGGGCGTTCGGCGATGCCTAGTTTATTTTTGCGGTAAAAAAGACCATGTATATTTCTTTTGTGACACCCTGCAGAAATACGCTGCCACTTTTTTAGTTCTCAAACACCCATTTTGTAGCTTAAAAAAATGCAGTGAACCGTTTTGAACCGGTTACCGTTATATTTTTTTCGGTTCAGCTCCGGTTCAGTTCCAAGATGGCGGCGAAGATTTCGGTTCGGTTCAGTTCCGGTTCGGCTAAAAATAACGGTTTCAGTTCCGGTTTTCGGTTCGGTTCTGGTTCCGGTTCGACACCCTGCTTGGAAGGCAAAGCAGACGATGTCAGGCGAAGAAGCGGTAGAATGATTGAAACTAAAGCAAGTGCGCAGTCGAGCTGGTTTAATACTGACCTAGTAATCCAGGCGCCGGAGCGGGGAGAAACAGACAAAACGGAACGGACAAAGATAAAGCTCCAAAAATAAAAGTTGTAGTGGTCAGAGACCATGGCAAGTGTGAAGCAGAAACAAACGAAAAAAGCTTTCTGCTTAACTAAAAAGAAAGCTTGGGGGACACTTAAGCTTCGTCTTTAAAGAGGAACGCTATAGAGATACCGGGAACCGTTCGCTAAGCCTTCTCATAAACCCGCGCTCGTTCCCAATCCGTACAAGCGTGTGTGCGTGGTCTTGTCGGTAGCGTCACTTGTCACGTGATGTCACATAACGTGACGTGTGACGTTACACTTGGCTGCGCGCGTTGCAACATGTTTTTTTTTATCGCACCAACGCCAGATCTTTTGCGACACGAGCTCTCAGACGCTATCGCGTTAAAATCAGTTTAATAGAAAAGAAAGAAAAAATAAACTCTAAAAAAACTGTGCGCTTAGTAGTTCATAAAGAAGACGAGAAACCAATCGTAACTCGAATGCAGGTCGCCGCGGCTTGGAAACAGCTGTCGCTTACCTAGGAGGAAGGGCAGGAGAACGCGCACTTCATGCATAGCGGGCGTGCACGCCCTATACATTGAGCGCAACATGTTGCGCTCAATGGTCACGAGAAGTAGGCTCGAAAGTGAGAGTAGAAACTCATATCTTGTCATTTTTTAGCTAAATAGATTATATATCGGTTGTTGCTATGCTTCTTAATATTTGTATTTTGACCCATACGACTCATACTGGGAACGATTTCTGTGGGGAACGCGGAGGCATTCGTATTAACGAGACATGACTTAGTATGTAATAAATTAAACGATGTAGACTCGAGCGGTTATTGAGGTATTTGTAAATGAAACGGATTGTTAAGCCGACATTGTTTATAACGCCTGATATCTTCGCAAACGGGCTTCTGTAAAGAAGGGAATCCGCATTTCAGGTTTAAAGGGGCGGTGCAACAATTTTTGTACTTCCAGTAAATACCGCTTAAACTAGCGTTAGTTTTCTCTTCTCCTCGCAACGACAGTCACAAAAAACATTCTATTAAAACGAGTAATCTTAATAATTGTGGTTGTGTGGATATTTATACAGCGTGTGGTTGGTCAGCCATTTGAAAGTTGCGACAAGCCATTTGCTGTCAATGAGTAATTTAGCCAGTGCAGTACAACTGCTAGCCTGGGGTCTCTAACGTACTGCCCCTTCAACTCGCTGCCAGTACAAGCGACCAGGTGATCTGGAGCCGATTATATGCCGCCAATGTCTATCATAGCCACGCGCTGGGGTCGACGAAACAGAGGACACGCGCTGAGTTTCAAACATCGTAAAGTTTCGGCTATTCATGTCATCGCAGCGATCGGGCACGAGCGCACCAGCCGAATGCATATCGAGGTATTGATTTTCACGAGCACAAATCGAACGCTACCGTAGTGCTCGTGCCCCCATTATGAGCCGCATTCAAATATCGTCACCGCCGAGATCGCAAAGCCTGACGACGAAATCCTGGGGATCGCACTGTTGGCGACCCCAACAATGCGATTTTTACAAATTTGTTATCCAGATTAAAAATGGGCGGATTGCACTGAAAACGTCCTCTTTTATCGCTGAATTGACGTGGTGACAAAGAAGCTTCGTGGTCAGTGGCGTTGCGTGCGAGCACACGTGGGTCCCGCTATATGGGGGATACATTAGAGAGTTTTAGTAGATCGTTCCGATGACTCCGATAACGATACCCGATACTAGAGAGTTTTAGTAGATCGTTCCGATGGCTCCGATAACAATACCCGATACTCCGGCGCCGCCTTTGCATATGCATCGTATCGTTATCGGGGTATCGTATAGGCATCGGAACGACCTACTAAAACTCTCTACTCTGCCTCCGCCTTTGCGCTTACATATATAGTATCGTTATCGGGGGTATCGGAGGTATCGGAACGATCTACTAAAAACTCTCTATTTACTGGACACCATGTTTGAGGGCGAAGTTGAATTCGCACAGCTCAGAACGAGCTCACATTACTAGGCTACTAAGGCCGGTAACCTTGATGGTGCGGAAGCTCGTTGCAAAAGAACAGGGAAGCTCGTCGTCAGCGCACCTTCAGCAGGCGCGCACACGGCTATGGCCGCCAGTAAATAGTGTGTATTTACTGGCGGCCATAGCTGTGGCGCGACTGCTGAGGGCGTGCTGATGGCGAGCTTCCACTGTTCTTTTGCAACGTGCTTTTCACACCATCCAGATTTCCGGCCTAAGCAACCAATCAATGTGAGCTCGTTCTGAGCATGCGCTTTAAAGACCGCCCTCAAATACGGCGTCCAGTGAATACTCTTTACACCCCGTTCAGCCTTGCGTTGAAACTGCAGCCAAAGTTACTAGCAAGCACCTGGCTTTGAGACGTGCATTTCTAGCGCGAGAGCTCGCTCTGCGAAAAACGCTTCAAAGCAGCGAGCTCCATCTCTAGTACTTGTCGCTATGGCTGCAGTCTCAGCACGAAGTATAGTGACAGTACTCTTGTGTAAAGTGAGAAACATTCACATCCAACATCGTTGCATGGCTCTTTTAAGGTTATTGAGGGTTTGACCCCGGACCCTTCAGGTTGCGGTGCAGTGGAAGCTGCTTCAAAAGACAAGCTGTCGTGCTGGGAGACTTCTTCCGCTGCGGGCGCGAAAGAATTGCCATGCGACCAGTAAGAAACAATAAGCAAACAATAAGATGCGGTCATACTATCGACTGCTGCACTCCAGCAGCCGCTAGGCTGCACCTTTCACCCTCAAGCTTACAGTAGAAGCTCCGCCTTCAGAGCGAGCTCGCTGGCTTCCGCAGTGCTTTGCTTGCGCGTGACTGCGCGTTCCCACTTGTGTTAGCAAGAGTAGAAAGCTCGCGTTGAAGGCGGAGCTTCGAGTCTCAGCTTAGGGTAAACAAAGTATAGAGCTCAAACGCAAATAATCAAGACGCGAAAAAAAAATTTTTTTCTGGAAGATTACATGCGCCAGTAAATTACACGCGAAGACCGCGAGCCCGCATCCGTGCCTCCCGTGCTGCTACGCAGAACAAAGAAAATTAAGTATATTTAGGGCATATAATAGGTCTCGGACGACCATCATTGACGTTGTTTGTGAGAGTCTTCTATGGGATTCGGTTATTTGAGTTATATTGACGTGTTTACATGCGTGTCAGTGCGTCATTCTGGCCCCTTGTTTGAAAGGAGCGAGACAATACCGACAACGCTGATAGAAAAGATAAGACTCATTTTAGATGACCGGAATTAAGTTCAAGGCCGAACACGTACCGTTTTGCCTTCCTTGTCGTTGGTTTCCATGGTCTGCCTATCAAACAAGGAGTGGATGCTTTTTCTTCAGATAAGTGTCGGCATCGCGCTCTTTTAGTTCTATTGGTTTTAAACGCTTTGTAACAGTCTGTTTGGACGTTCCTTTTTGTGCTTGTTGAGTTAACAAGAACGCCTCCTGCTTGAGCTTTTTGCCTTTGATAACATTTCGTGCAGTGGCAGGCGCACCCCAAATCCCAGAGCTAGGCAACGAGCGCGGGGCTGGAGGAGGAGCCTCTGCTGCATACCCGTTTAAGCTCTGCACGCGCTAGATACAAAGTCTGTTACCGACCAGATAGGGTATTCCAATGAGATGGAAATAGACTAATAACAACACAACGAAAAATCCCAGTTTGTCGACTATAATCTCGACGTCATCACTGACAGATCGAGCGAAGATACCGATTGGATACGAGAGTTGCGTCGGTGCTCGGCTGGGAGTCGTGTCCAATCAGCGCGTCGAGGGACGCTCGGCATCGGGCTCGGGTCATCTAGCAGAGTGGGCGCCATCCGACTGGGACGACGTTCCATCGAGGAAGAAGGAAATATTCGCAGGCCTTGATTGTTCTAGGTGGCGCTCACTGAGCGCGTATACACCGTGCAGCACACATTCCGGACATTTCAAATTTATTCTCGGCAAAAACAAAAACGAGTAGGAATGACCACGAGCATACTGCAATGGCGCCACATGCAAGCCAGGTATGCTGCGGTACATTAGTGAGAGAAAATAAGGTACGGTTGCTTCCGCCCCTGCGCTCGTTATCGCCGTCTCGGTGGGTTCACCGAAAAGATGCACCTCCCTTGAATCGGACGCGTTATGGCGGGTGGCGAAATAGACCTGTCCCTGGAGCAAAATCTGGACCAGTTCGAGACCCATATTCAAATTTTCCGCCAGCGACGAGTCGATTTTGCCAGCCGGCACTAAAATCCAGTTTCCTGCCTGCGCGGATCCGCCCGCGAATCCGCATATGAAAACACGCCATCAAACCACGTGAGGAGCGGAGCTATATTTCTCGAGCGACCGATGGCCGAACGGTTTCTTGATTCTGAAGTGAAAAAAATACGAAGCAACTACAGCTTCTGTAACACGGGACAGAAGCTTCGATATCAGCGACGGCGTGCCATTCGGCTCGCACAATCAGGGGCGGAACACACCTGTCGGAGACGGTGCGGAACGCGGCCCGTCCTGAGCGCCGATATCGATGGTCCCCGAAGAAAGAACGAGGAAGAGAACAACAGAAGAAGAGAAAAAGAAAGCAGTCGATAGCTTAGGTTTATTCGTTCTGTCGCGATCAGCTGACGTTGTTCGAGTGCTTGTCGACTTTATTTATTTTTACACAATGCCCGATGCCGGCGTTTTCCTGCAAAAGTAAGCTAGAAAAGTGCTAGGTAAAGAGCTTACAGGTGATGTTTTGCTGCTTCTCTATATATATTAAGGCGTCGATAACAATATGGGCTCCATCGGGACCATATTGTTATGGTCTGGGACCACCAATATTCGCATGTATGTCACGCCGTTCCGAAGGCAGCCCGTATGGATGCGACCTTTCCCTCTAGATTCAACTATTTGCACACAATAGAAAGCATGGTCAACAGGTTTTTGGCTTTGAGAGCTGACTGAAAAACACCCATACATGCAGGCCGAATGACAACGAATCAGTGGGAACACGTCGGTACCCCACATCCGATCCATCATTCGGAGTTTATTATTATTGCTTCCTTTCTGGGGCCTGCTACGTAAGTTGTTGATTGGGATGCATGCGCCGCTCATGGCGACGCTATTTTTCCCAAGGCGCGTGAAGGAAAAGGCTCATAGGACGAAGGCAAATAGTTCGCATATTCGTACTGCGTAATCTTGCTCGTGTAATGAAGTGCAACGCAGAGCGCGAAAATACACAATGTCGGCGATGACAAAAAAAGTTTCCGGGTACGTTTTGCTTTATTATTTCAAATAGAGGAGAAATAAAAAAAGAACAATAAAAACGCCCTTTGCTCATGGCAATTTTTTTTTATTTATTTGGTATTTTCACAATTTATCGGGAAAGAAAAAGGGGGGGGGGGAAGACTAGAGACGTGGTGCCTGAAGAGGTCTCTGCCTCCTTTACAGTTCTTGTGCAGCACTACACATTCTTTTGTACAAAAGAAAAAAAAACACCAACC
Organism: Ixodes ricinus; assembly: GCA_037355805.1. Taxonomy (NCBI): domain Eukaryota; kingdom Metazoa; phylum Arthropoda; class Arachnida; order Ixodida; family Ixodidae; genus Ixodes; species Ixodes ricinus. The sequence goes on from JAZHYW010005094.1 coordinate 10,760, forward strand.
AAAGATACATTTCAGAAAAGTATATAAAAATACATAAACTAAGCGATGAAAAAAAAATTTTATATAACACTCAAAGCTTTTAACACACAAGCACTGAAATCTCGAACTTTCTGACGTTGAATAAATAATAAGTGGAAACAAAGATATATAAGCGATAGAACTTCATGAAAGACACATAAATAATAAGTACAGTATTAACAAGCAAGGCCACTGCCCAACAAAAGCGTCTTTACATTTTTGTTTTAAATGGAGAAAATTGCAATTGAAGTAAATTTTATCTTCGATGATATTTAGAATTTTAGAGATCTGAACATTTTTGGTTTGCTTTCCGTAATTTGTGCGGGTTTTGAGTGGTTGTCTGATTGTATGCCTAAAGTTGTTACTTTTTGTTGTTTCTGGCAGAGTTTATATTACTTTTTCACTTGAAACAATTTAAAATAATAGATTTGACTAGCCTTCAGTAAGTTACATTTGTAAAAAAAAAAGGATCTGTAGGAAGGATTTTAGGCTTCCTCTTGTAGTTCTCGAATATCCATGCAATATGTTTTTGCAAGGCAAGCAACCTATTATAATTTATACTTTCCTTATCTTGTCTCAAAATAATTCCTCTCCATGTCCCAAATAAAGATGGACGCTTACGACTTTCGTGAAATGTTCCGTGGTTCTCTTGACACTTTCGACACAGGAAAGCGGGTCGCATATGCGTTTCCAAAAAACTCGCTTAAAAAAATTGTTTTTTTTTATATATACGTGCGTATATTATAGCTCTATGAGCAAACGCACGTTCACGAGACGGGTTTTGCAACAAAAATGTTTTTGCGAGCGCGCGCTTTCACGTGCATTTGTAGAACAGCATAGAGTGCGAGTTGCCAGTTCATTCGTGGAATGATGGCGAGCCCTCGCCGGGCGCAGGCACGCACTTGCATCGCCTTGTCCACGCCGTCACTGCCGCCGCACCCGCCGCCTCCTTACAAAAATCTGTAGTTAAATTCTTTTGAATTTCTGTTGAAAATTTTCTAGAATCGTATTGAATTTCTTTTTAAAATGTTTTGATGTTTTATAGACTTTATTTTGACAACCTATTTAACTCCTAGTTAAAATTGGCCACTTAAATTTTTTAGAATTCCTTCTTACATACATTTTATAGAATTCCTTCTTACTTAAATTTTGTTGAATTCCTTTTGACGGAACCGCAGATTGACGTTAAAAAAAAGACACTCAGTTTTTTTTAATACATATTTTGAGTTCTGTTAGGAAATAGTGTCCCTTTGGTACATACACATCCCACAAATTAGCTTTGGAAACAAACACAAACATCATGAAACACTCAACACCAGAAACACAGTCCCATCACTGCTCCAGAGCCTTATATAGCCTACATATTGAAGGTAATCATTTGGCCGGTGACCACCTCAGCCCTTACTAAGGTTCCAAGTGTCCTATCTCCTTCTCGAAAGTCTGTCAAAGGGAAGACAGTGTTTCGAAGTTCGTGGACTCTATCTCTTACTAAAAAGCATTGGTACAACTAATAATAATTCCGCGTAGTCGCTAAAACAACATCCACAAAAACGGCTCCTAGAACAAATGTTATCGCTTCTCTGCATAGCACCACTCAGGAGGAAGCCAGTCAAGGCGGTTGCTCCACTTTAAAATAGTTATTTTGCTTTACTTTACTAGTTGACTAGTTTGATTGGGTCAATAAAGTCACGATAGTCACCTACAAAGTGAGAATGGCAGGGCGTGTTTTTCGAACGCCTGGCCTCCAGCACGCGCCCCATGCCTTCCGTCATGCTTTGACTGCGCGCTCGAGCTCGAGGGGCGCGAGACGTCGAAGCGTTGTCAAGGATAGAAGGCTCGCGCTGGAGGCAGGAGAACTGAAGCTCCTCCCTACGGTTCTCAACTTGTCAGAGACTATTGCGAAACTTAGTGACTTTTGACATTTAGTCAATATGTACCATGTTCAATAAAAAGTCAACAGAAAGTCTGTAGCGTTTCTATTGACACTGGCTACAGAAAGTCAACTGAATATTTTCAACAGGAAGTAAACAGAACGTCTGCAGTATTTCTTATGACACTTTCAACAGGCAGTCAGCAGAAAAAGATCAACGTAGAGTTAACAGAAAGTCAACAGCTTTTCTTTTGACTCAGGCAGAAGAAAATAATCAAAAAAGTTTTAACACAAAATCAACAAACTTTCTGTTGACCATGTTAACAGGAAGTTAAAGTCAAAAGAAAGTAATCAGAGTGAACAAGAAGTCAACACATATTCAATAAAAAGTCAAAAAAGATTTTTATAGGGGTTTATGGAACCATATGTCCATCGTCGCCATGCCGGACCCCGCACAGGACCGCAGACCATATAAAATAATAAAAAATTGTTTTTTCTTTTTTTTATAAATTAATATAAAGAAATGATGTCAATAAGCTTTCTTTTTTTTAGAAAATAACCTAGAAAAAAAAACGTCGTTACAACTTCTTTTTAATTTTTTTATAAATAAGTCTACAAAACAAAATCTTGTTTTTCCTTTTGAATTTCTTTAGAAAATAACCTACAGAAAAACATCATTACAACTTCTTTTTAATTTTTTTATAAATAAGTCTACAGAAAAAAATCTGTATTTTTTCTTTTGAAAGTTTTTTGACAATAATCAAAACAAAGTGCGTTTAAAAAGGAATTCAATAGGATCCCGGAAAGTCAATAAGAAGTCTAAAAAAATTAAAAAGAATGTTGAGACCTGTTTTTGTAAGGGGCTCGCCACCGTCACTCCGGAATTAAAGGTTTCTTCTCTACTCCGAATCGGCTCTGCGTCTCCGTCAGAGTTGACCGCGGCTGCACCAATGGGCGCGTCCCACATCTCACGAGCCGGGGGACAGGCAGACAGACACGCGGGCCGCGATCGCCGCCCGCTCAACTACTTAGCCCTGTTTCCCTCGTTCGAATTCCCACTTCCGCCTGGTCCTTCCGCCGCCGCCGCCGCCGCCGCCGGGCCGTACCGGTGAAAGGGGCACCGACGGCAACCATCAAGTCGAGACCGGGGACGACGTGATTGTGTTCCGTGGCCTCGATGATCTCGCAGACAAGGGCGCGTTTGTGGTGCGCACGCTGGCGTAAATACCAATGTGTTTTTGACGCCTCTATACGATCAAGCTGTTGCAGAATTCTTCTTCCGGGCTCGAGACCGTAACGATGTCAGGGGACATCGACCGTCCTTGTTAAGGGTGGTTACGAGTCGAAAGAGAAGGGCAGGTGTCGGAGAGGAGGGGAGGGGGGGGGGGGTAATCTAAAGGGTGATCGACCCTCCAGACATTTAAGATAATTCTACACTACACTTCGTGTTCTCTTTAGTCCGGACACGGCCGGCGTTACGAGCCGATAGGGCCGATCAAACAGTGTCAAAACGCAGGTCACTGGGCCTTCCCTGTACATGATTCGATGATGCACGTGGCAGAGTACGTGGCGAACACCGTGTAGGTGCGTCATTTGACGCCGTGTGATGGGTCCCATTAGCTCGTAGCGTCGGAATTAAGTATAGTAAAACGGTACAGAAAAACTGTTTCACACACTAAGGGCGACCCCCACCCTTTGCCCATCTTCCAAGTACCTCCGACGCCGATGCCTTTCGAACCCTGTTACGCTGGTCGCTGCGCTTCGCTACTGTGATCATGGCACTGGCTTCGCAGCTTCATCGCAGAAGTGGAGACTCGTGCGACGGAAGCTCGATGGGGAGGAGGCGGATGTCGGTTGCCAGAACCCGAGTTGCTCTCGATGTCGGCCATTGCGTGATCAAGCGCGACGGGACACACTCCGCTAGATTGGCATCTTTCGGGTTCTGCCGTCAAGAAACGTGAGCGCGCGTCTGACCACGGACCGAGCGACGGCCCACGACGGTGAGGGTTCGATGAGAACGCACGCGAGCCATCGCGAGAAAAACTGACGGCCCGTGAAAGACAGGATGGGATACGGTCGACCTCGTGGTTCGTCATTTCACTCGGAAACATCGCTGTCGTATTTTTGTTGGAAGCCAATCGTGCCTCTACCGTTTTTGTGATGTGATGTTTGCTTTCTGGAGAATAGAAATAAAATTCTTCGAGTCATATCTGCAAGTATTTAGCTGTAACAAATTAAATTAAGAATTCGTCTACAAAAAAAAAACGCAATAGAGAAAGAAAGAAGGAAAGAAAGAAAGAGCGTGGAGATTACTATTTGACTTGGTGTTTGGTTTGTTGAAGATGCGTGGTTTCAAATTTTCGGGTGTTCAAAAATATAGTGCAGCGATTTCATCGTTGAAAGAATTTGCAGTTTGCTTTTTTATATTGTTTTTCTAGGCACAAGCGAGAAAAAACGCGCCACCTTCCCCCGAAAAACTTCTATTCCGCTGCGAAATCGCAAAAGGAAAAAAACGAATTATATGCCGATCTGCAAGCTGCGTGTGGCGGTTACGGGGATTAGGGTGGTACTGGTACGTCACTGGGGAACACGCAGAAGTCAACAAAACCTGTCCCCCTCCGCTGCTACACTTGCCGGCAGCCCAGTGGCGAACCGTCTTTTCTGTCGGTCACTCGCCGCGACCATCGGCGTTGATAAATAATCCTTGAAAGTCGGCAATCGCGGAGGGAGCGGCTGGGGGATCAAAGAGAGAACCCAAAGGGAAATTAGGGGGTCCCTCAGAGTCGTCACTCGAAAGACGCTGTGAGATTTGAGGGGAACTTTAACCTTCGACTGGTTTCATCTTTTTTACGTAAAGACTAGCGCGCGCCTAAAAACGTAGTATTCCCGCAGTTAATTGACCAAAGTCCAAAAATCGCGCGACCAACCCTTTGACTATTAATCGTCAAGGAAAAAAGTTAGGTAGCCTTTACGAATTGCGTTGTCAAAGTGATTACTCGTTGAAGATACCGGGCAGGAACTAATATTCGCCTTGACTGTCGGGGTCGCAGGAAGGAGGCCGTGCCTCTTCCATTATTGATTATTCTTATTTTAACCACGTAAGTTAAGACCTGCAGATGTACCCTACAGAAAAAATACACGTGCATCCATACGACCCACATTCCATTACACCGTACGAAAGGACCCATATCAAGAAAAATGTAAAACATTAGAATTAGATAGAAGCAGGAGGGCATGTTGGTTGTACATTTTGAAGTGGTTCAAGACAATTTCTCTTACGTTATACATGCATTGTGCACATAGAATACGCGAGATATTGCCGGTGTTTTCCGCCTCATTTATTTAAATAATATATCGCCAATAAGACACTCCTTAATTAAAGACAGATGGAAGAAAACAATGCAATTTATGTGCGAACTTAGAGGGAAACCTATGGTAAACAACCATGGCAATAGATCAGATGGATCTCTGCGTCATTCACCGTGAAAAAGGCAGATAATCTTTCATATGGTGTTATGGGACATGGATCATTGGGTGCATATGATTTTTCCTTCAAGAGAGACTTACATCGTCCCATACTTGTTAGACTTTTCTCTTAATTATCTTTTTTTAGATTTTTAGCATTTAAAGAAAATGCATGTGTTCGCTTTATCTTGCCGGTTTCCTTAAAGGGCCCATGAAACATTTTTTTCTACTTTCGCTAAATGCTAATCAGCATCACTCCCTAACGTTACAAACCGAACAAACTTGTCTAAGTTTTTCTTTCTAAACAATGGCAGTCGGCAAATAATATGAGCATCGTTCATCTCTCTAAACTCGGAGCCAGAACAAGCGGCCACGTGGCCTGGTGCCTATCCTATGCCGCCAACGATAATCATAGCCACGCGCTGGGATCGGCAAAGTTGAAAACGTTTGCTGAGCTCCAGGCATCGTTAGAGTTCGGCCATTCTCATCACCGGAGTGGTTGAACACGAGCAACTACCCGAGTGTACGCCGAGGTATTGATTGTTTTGAGCCGAAGTCGAGTGCTCATGAAGTTCTCGTGTCCAATCCATGAGCCACGCTCGACTGTAGTCAAGCGGGTGGTTTCTATCCCCCAATTACGTCATCAAACTTTGCGAAGGCAAGACAAAGAAAGAGTCCCCTTTTATCCTCGCAATTTCTCCACGAACAAAAAGCTTGTGAATCAGTGGCGGTCCGTGCGAGTGTACTTGGGCCAGACTAGGACCAGTATACGCTTCTGTAAAGTCATGAGCATTCGAACCCGATATCGTTTCATGACCCTTTTTAACATGACCAACTCTAGGCTCTCTCACCGCTTCCCGGATAAAGTGAGGTGACCGCCCCTGTGACCTGAGACAACGTCACCTAACCTGGCTATACACTGTGCCCTCCGAACTCTCCGCGAGGCCGCACTCCGCAGTGCTTCTGTGCACTAAGAAACGTGCCAACTTTTTTTTCCTCGTCAGACTGTCGCTTTCGAAGATAAAGGAAGGTCTCTTGAACCTGTATGCTTCAGACGACTTGTCTATAAGAAGGCTTCAAGGCCACCGGCAATCCCAATGTCCACACAGGCGTTGTTCTCCTCTATGTATGCACATCGGCACGCTTCCTGGTCTGCTGTTCTTCGATAAAGACAGGTACGGCTAGGCAGCCGCTTCCGTGATCATTGACCTCAAGGTTTCTTTTTCTTTTTTTAACGGGATGCGTTTTTAAGGTTAGGTTTTCAGATTAAGTGAAGCCACAAAATGAGCGACCGCGAGTTAGTGGAATTAGCACCCCTAAATCCACTAACTCTAACACTAATCTTACTAACTCTAACTCTAGCTAATTAACTCTAACACTAATCTTACTAACTCTAACTCTAGCTCATTAACTCTAACACTAATCTTACTAACTCTAACTCTAGCTAACTAACTCTAACTATAACTATAACTATAACTATAACCCTGAGTCTAACTCTAACTAATACTAACTCACCACAAACTCCATTAAACACTAGGTTTAGCGCTGTTTTAGCACCACAGGCGCTAAACCAAGAACGTTTCACGTATACCAACACAATTGCAGGGCAATTTGCGACACATTTTTCTTTCTTAAATACCTTTTTATTTGTAGCGCGATGCGTGTCTTTTCTTGTGAGCAACCCTCGGGTTTTAGAATAGCGACGCTCCTTGGCGATTGCCACTCAAGATGTCGGTGCGTTTAGCGCGTACTCCCTCGCTTGCCGAATGGGCAGGAATGGGCAGACATATGTCCCGCTGGAATATCTTGAGCGGACGCTGAACCGTCCCCATTTTTATGAAGAATAGCATTGCGTTCGAGGACACGTCTCCGACTGATCTGTTCCCCGCGTCCTCAAATATGTTCCCTCGACTACGGCCTCATGACGTCTTAGAAAAGTCAGAATGTTGCCTGCCGTGATTCTGGCGGTGACCTCAGCACCAGAAGGAAGGCAGAAATCTTTATCTTTAATAAAATGGCAAGCTTAGTCAAGCAGACGTCTGTTCTGCTTCAAGTCACCCTGCTGTCAAACAGTCGACCGCAACCAAAGCAGACGCGAAACCGGACACAGCTAACCACAGCGACACTTGCTTCCGCTCGCCTTTTTCTCCAGAGTTTCTACGGCCAACGGCCAGGGTCGCAACATCCGACAGCATGGCAGGCCGGTTTCTGTGACGCAATTTGCTGCCACTTTGGGACCCCTTTCAAAGCATGGCATGGGACAGGACGTTAAACCGACCAGTCAAAAACGCGTTCCAGGCACCGCATATACGAAGTGAAATGCTCCGTATACAAATCCACAAAACGATGTCCGGCCGTTGCATGCCATTAAGAGCCTTAAAATAAGCTACGCTTTAGAGTAACGACACTTACCCGTCCTGGGGCTTAAAATCATGGTTGCCGGTTATCTCGAGCTTTATCTGACATCACGGGAGGCTCGACTTCCAGAAATGTTTAAACAGTTCACGACAGAGCAAAGCAATATTTTATGAGCTTCCTAACACCGAATCTAACGCTGAAGAAGTGGCGCTTTTGAATCATATGACGATCGGCAGTTACATCTGCTCTCCACAAGCACCATGATGGCGGCGCCCACAACAATATCGGGGAACAGAGTGCCGATACTCTTAAGCGTTGCTCATTTAGTGGCTCTACTCTAAAGGCCGGTTTACGCAGCCCCGTTTGTATACGTTGCGTTACGTTACGAAAGCTGACGGCGACTTCCATCCAGAGTCACCGAGGCATCCACGCTTCGTGTGAAGCGTGGCAACCAGTTCAACATTCGAGGCACGGATGTTGCGGTGATTTATGCCTAACGTAAGAAAACGGTGCTGTGTGAACCAGCCTTAAGGCTGATTCACACTGCACCGTTTTCTTACGCTACGTTACGTTACGAGAGCTTACGTACAAGTCACCGGGACATATGTGCTTCGTACTAAGCGAGGCTACCAGTTCAAGGAGACAGCATGCCACGCGACATTCGAGACACGAATGCTTCGGTGACTTATACGTAGCGTAACTTAACGTAAGAAAATGGAGCAGTGTGAATGAGCTTAAAAGTTGGTTCAGAAAGCACCATTTTCTTATGGTGAATTCCACTCGTAGATCCGGAGCGCTTTCTAAAATCCGCGAGGGAGGCAAAATTCCGCTCCGTGGGACACACTCCGAATCGACGAGCGGAAGATGAACTCGCCTTTTGGAGCGACCCCTCCCCCGCTCCCACCGCTCCCCCCTCGGCCGTTCAAGATGGCCGCTGCTCGAACTTGACGAGCCCTCAACTAGCCGACTGATCTTTCCGACGACCAGTGACAACTGTCATTGCTTAGCTGCAGAAATACCACGCGACACAGGACGGGCGAAAATATCCACTCCACGGAGCCCATGTCACAAATAACGAGGAAGACGTCCGCATTCGGCACCGTCACATACATTTCGGCCGCCTCGAAGCGGCGGGGCACGCACAGCGATTGCCATCGGTGGAGTTCAAATTGCTGATACGACTTTAATAAACACAGAGGTAACAAACCATCACTGGCACAGTCGTCGCCTAATCTGTTATTGCTTTATTGCGCGAGAAAACGTCGGCGGCATGCAGCGTAAAAAAGTAAACAATCAGTGGCGGCAAAATGAACAGGCCTAACCTTGCGTCGGCCTCCTTCCGATTTTCTGCCGTTCTTTTTCTCGTTCTTCCTCTCGCGATCACAGATGTCAGCGCTTCCGATTTGTCACGCTCCTGTCCCGTCTATCGCAAACTACATGATGTAGAAAACTGCATCGGGCACTGATTGGCTCTTCTCTCGGGTCACGTGGCATGACGTTGAAATGTAGTTTTTCCCTATGCAGTTCGAGCTATGCTCGTAAAATGATGCAGTTGGCGGTGACGTCAAAATGTCGTCACGATGCACTTCGACGATGCAGTTAACTGAGTGGTCGAGACGAAGCCAGAGATCAAACTGCATCGTAAAAGATGGCGACCCTAATATGCATCTCTACTGTTGGGTTCGCCAGCGGATCGAGTTTTTAGAGATCACCGGGATGCTTTCGAGACGAGCGATGCGAGGTTTGTAGGCGAATACCGGCTGACCAAAGGGGTGACTCGCTGGCTGTGCGACCAGCTTCGCGGTAAGCTCCAACGGCGTCGCGAAGGGCCCGTGTGCTGACGGTCGAACTACAAGTCTTCGTAGCTCTACGCTTCTACGCCGCTGGCGGCTTCCAGGAAACCGTCAGGAACGACGAAAACATTGTTGTTAACCAGTGCTCTGTGAGTCGCATACTTGTGGGTGTCACCAACGCTACCATCGAGTGCCTCGGACCGAAGTGGCTGTGTTTCCAGCAAACTCAAGCAGAGAAGGCGCTTACAAAAAGGAAGTTCTTCGAGCGATGCAAGTTCAGCGGCGTGGTCGATAAATATTCTAAATACTCTTACACGATTCAACACGATTGTGTTTTCATTTGAGTGCAACCCATATAAGCGATTTGGCTGAGCGAAAGGCCAAGCAAGCAACGGTAACACGCTTAAGTTGAGCTAGTTCGTTCATACTTCACGTAAAGAGAGAGCGATATATACTTTATTTTAAAGCAACTACTTCAGGTAAGGCCAGCTGAACTAGAATAAACATACACATAAAGAAAAGACCATACACACCGTGGGACTAACAACTGATTTTCTTTTTCCTCCTCTTCTACTACGAACCCAACTTGAGGGAAATATTCTCTTTTTTCTTCTTTTTTGCTTCATACTTCACCGAAAATTTAACCTCCGATGGAACATTTTTTTCTTTCTCGTGCAGCACGAGAGAAGTTGCACTAACGCAGTCAAACATAGTCAAAAATTAAAATGTGTCGTTAGTCGTTTATACAGTAGGAGGTTAGTCTGCCTGAACATGGCGACATTGTTACCCACTGTAGATAAGCAATTTAGCCAGTGCAGTACGACTGCTAGCCTGGGGTCTTTAACGTGCATCACGCACGTAGTGATACACGACCACACGCCGGTACGATGCTCATTCAGATCGAAACGGGCAGGGGCGGGAATTGAACCCAGGATCCCTGGGTTCTTGTTAACACAGAGGTTCGGGCGAGTTGGTTGCTCATGATCTAGGGGAACAGCGCACCCGCAAAACAGTCACTCGAGTCAACACACACACAAAAGAAAGAGACACTTACACAGCGCTGTGTAAGTGTCTCTTTCTTTGTGTGTGTGTTGACTCGAGTGACTGTTTTGCGGGTGCGCTGTTCCCCCTGTAGACCCTGGGTTCTGCAGCGCGAGCTTTCATTCCACGTGCTCCGAGCTGGTGTGCGCTAGCCCACTCGGCGATTCTCCGAAATTCCCTGTAGGGAAAACAAAAACGATGTACAGGGTGAAACAAGGAGACGGCAGGCTCTTTAAATCGACCGGAAAATTCGGTTTCTTAACCTATCGCGCTACGACTTTGTGCAGCGTTGCCCACAGATGGTGCATTTTTTTTGTAAAATTTGCAAAGAACGAACTTACCTGAGGAAAAGTAAAGAAAGAAAAAGGCTTAGCTCCTATGGAAACGCAGTGACGCCACCGGTCTGCAAACAACACGGCGCCGTTTCGCACGGGAGACAAGAGATGGCGCAAGCGGTCGCGACGCCAACTGCCGCCAACGAACGAGCAGACGACGCCGAGAGCCATCGTGTTTAGCAGACAAGGAACTGCAGTTCCTTGTTGTTACCGCGCCTGTTTTTGTTTCTGTGACTGTCGCCGCCTGCGGAACGCGAGCCGCTTTTGAGTCGAAAGGATCGTCTGCTAAAGTGCCGGCTCTCGGCGCCGTATGCTCGTTCGTTGGCGGCGTTCGTTGCGCCATCTCTTGTCTCCCGTGCGAAGCGGCGCCGTGTTGTTTGAAGACCGGTGGCGTCGCTGCGTTTCCATAGGAGCTAAGCCTTTTTCTTTCTTTACTTTTTTCCTCAGGTAAATTCGTTCTTTGCAAATTTTACGAAAAAAATGCACCATCTGTGGGCAACGCTGCACAAAATCGTAGCGCGATAGGTTAAGAAACCGAATTTTCCGGTCGATTTAAAGAGCCTGCCGTCTCCTTGTTTCACCCGGTAGTTTCAACTCAATCGCCACTGTTCGGCGACGTCACCGGCCACGTCACGGTGCAGTTCTCTTCCGATGTAGTTTGTTGGCGATGGAGATTAGGCTCCCGGCTTTCAACGCGAGGTAGAAGCGTCCGAGCCGTCACAATCCCGCGTAAACAACCGATGCATCCAAGAAGACCCATCTCGACCGACTCGGCACCGTCCCCCGTCCCTTCGTCGACGGCGAGGAAGCGCGGCCGGTCGCCGGCAACGCCGCGTTGCGCATGCGCCACCGTCCTGGGAAGGGAAATGACGTAGCGCGCTCTGTGGCGCTCTGTCAAGTTCCGGGTAGATCTCTCGAATCCCGCAGATCAAGTTTGGCGGAGTTGGAGGCGCTCCACGGGGCGGTAGCTGCCAGAGATCTACGAGCGGAAGATGACCAAGTCGAGCCAGATCTGCGAGCGGAATATGCGCGCTCAAAATGGAGCGCTTTTGGAGCGCTCGAGATCTGCGAGCGGAATTCACCATTAGATTGTCTTATGTTACGTGAAAATGACCGAAACATTCGTGCCTCGAATGTCGCCTGCCAGCCTATCTCCTTGAACTGGAAACCACGCGTAATATGAAGTTGTGTCAGTGACTTGTGCGTGAGCTTTGGTAACGTATCATAAGGTATACGTTACGTACTAAAACGCGGGGCTGTGTGAAGCAGCTTTTAAGCGCAGCTCATTTGGTAGCTCTACATGCCATATACTCCATTCACCCTTAAGCCCTGTTACACATGCAGTTGCGTTTGACTGCGTTTGACTGCGTTGCGGCAGTGAGAAACCAGGACATCCCTGCTGCTTACATCGCGTGCCAAGATGATTCCTTGAATTGGATTCCACGCTTCACTACGAAGCACAGATGCTTGCGGTGACTCGCTTTCGGTTCTCGCCGCCACGCAGTCAAACGCACTCAAACGCAAGTGTCTGAACCGGCCTTTAAGGTGAGACCGCAGCCAGTGTCACAAGCACGAGAGCTCGAGGTTGCTGCTTCGAAGAGCTCTTCCACAGAACGAGCAGCTCACTCTAAAAATGCACGTCTCAAAGCCAAGAGAGCGCGCGAGCTCACGCTTGTATATAGCTTTGGCTGCAGTCTCATCTTGAGGGCGAACGGAGTATTAGCGGCAAGATGTTTTGGTGGCGCCCTCCTGTGATTCCCCTTTGTGACGTCATTACCTTGCGAACAACAAGTTCGATGGTGTTTGTAAATAGCATGGTGGAAGCTTGAAATCATTGCGCTCTCAAAGAAACACTGCCAACACCGTCAAAATTAAAGTTCTTTCATTCCTCTTATTTCCGTCGATGATAAATCCTTTTCTGACGTCATAGTCACCGTTCGTCCAATCGTGGAAGGCCGACCACAGCGACGCTTTCGGTCGCGCACGTCGCCAATAGACAGTATAGATGTTGATGCATTTTGGCGAAGGATGAGCTCGCTTGCCGAAGTGGGAAGTTTGCGCCACTGGAAGTCAATGCTAGCAACGCCTTCCGGGTACGCCCAATGCTGCACGCTATCTTGAAAGAGTCCGGGGCGCACTGCGACCCGGACTCCTTTCAAGCCCGAGAGTAGCGAAAGGGGAGAAATTCAAAAAGAAGCCTTACGGGTGCCTCAGACTTCTCAGCCGACATTTCACTTCTTTTGGAGATTTATTCGCTGCCAGGCGAAGGCTTCCACAAAGAGGTTCGAAGTTTCGACAAGCCTTACCTGTCTGTTATGCCGGTAGGAGTATTTACGTGTGGTTAGCGCCGGGGTTAACCTAACGTCTGTCAATATCTAACTTGGACGACGTGGGATGAACGTAGAAATAGTTCCCTTTCGTTCATCGTGGTACGCCACGATGAACGCAGAAGCTTGTTGCCAGTATGACATCAACCTCAACCTCACCCCTAAAACCAATAATCAAGAGGTTAATTAACAGATTTGAGTTAATTGGCTAGCTTATCGCGACGGTTATTCCCTCATTTAATGTCCATCGAGCCTGATGAAGACATGGTGAAGACGACACTCGTTTACCTCTCGCCTTTTTTTTTTAATCTGTTTGAAATACATTTTGGCACCCTGTATATCTTTATTCCGATACTCAAGGCTACGATGCGGCGTTTGTACCACCGCTATGAATTCTACTTGGTGAAAAGCATTTGAAGCGGCGAACTGGCGATTTGAAGGAAAGGGCTGTTGTATATTCGAGTTTCTCAGCAACTGATTCCTTACCCTGAATCGTCAGTTCTGGAGCCACTAGACAAACAACGCTTCAGAGTAGCAACAACTTAGCCATCTTGGTGTTTGAAATCATTGTTGCCAGTTGTCTAAAGCTTTATTTGAAATCGCAGAAAACGGTTTTCTGTCTTCCGAAAGTTAAACAAAAAATAAAAAATATACGCGATAGAGCAAAACGATATTGCCTGAGCTTCCTAAAAGCGTATCTAAACCTCAGAATGCGGTAGAACTTTAGAATCGTAACTATTGTCGATAGTCGACAGTTACGCCTATCGGAAGATGGCGCCACATGTTACACACATTGCTAACTCAGTCGTCTGCGAACTAGTCCGCAGTTGACTTTGCCAAATTTGTCGGTCTCATTTTTTTACAAGAAATAAACTACGCCCGGAAATTCCAGAAAGTAAAATCCACCACCTATATAAATGCACATTTGGTGAAAGTTATAAATTTCTATTTCCGGGGCCGATTTTTCCGGTTCGTTTAACACTGTAGGGAACACTGTGGCCAGTCTGAGGTCACCAGGCTTGCTCTAAAATGGACCGTGAAACTCGACGCCTGCATAAAGCAATCTAAACTTCTCGTCAAATGTGAATTCCGCATGTCCCTTCTTTCTTGTAAAATTACAAAGCGTAGCTCCCTTCCTGTAAAAAATAGGGTAAAAAAAGTTGCCAGGGTCAACGGCGGGCGGCGGCGTAGACGACTGAGTTGAGCGCCGGGGCGCGTTTGGCGCACGTATTGATAAATGACGCTACCTCCTTCTCGAGTCTGCTCGCGACAACCGTGATTTACTAAAATGAAGATAATCTTTTTGTAGCGTACGTTTGGTTTAATAATAAATGCAGACAATAAAAACAAAACTTTAAGCAAAAAAAAAGAAATGTTGTTGCATAACGACGGCGTTCTTGCTGCCGACGGATTTCGTCTGCGTGTCGTCTGCTTTCTTTCGCTGGTCGGCTACACCTTCCGACGCTAGTAACTCTATAGACCGCCATCTATTGATACGTGCGCCGAACGCGCCCCGCCGCTCGACTCAGTCGTCTGCGTCACCGCCCGCCGTTGACCCTGGCAAGTTTTTTGGCCCCATTTTTTACAGAAAGAGAGCTACGCTTTATAATTTTACAACAAAAAACCGACCTGTGAAATACACATTTGACGAAAAGTTTAGATATCTTCGCTCAGGCGTCGATTTTTACAGTCCATTTTAGATCGAGCCTGGTGACTTCAGACACCCTATATATGTGCATTCGCCAAACCTAAAGTAGTAAAGAACAATATGCAGGTGGCGTTCGTCAGCGTCCTATCTTGATTGTATATTTCAGTGTTCTTATACGGATAAAGCAAGCACGTACAACGCGCGTATGTACCCACGGTCCCAGCCTTTTCATTGTTGCTCGGGTAGTTTACCAAAGGGTGCACTGAAACTGGCGCCGTTCCCAGTTCGATTTAAATTAAAGACTGGGCTGATAGGCGTTCTTTCGACCCCTACGTTAGACTCGTTCGTTTCAAAGAACCAAAAAGAGAAGCAAAGCAAACAAATTTCACTAAGAAAGCAGATAATGATTACTCGAAACTATTGGTGCGTTTATGATCGTAAAATAAAGCTCCGCCTATAGCTGTTTTCTCTGATACTTTCCCTCAGCGCAGCAACTAAAACAAATAATATATACAACAACAAAAAAATGTGAATTTATGGTAGCGGAATAAAATCCCGCCCGTCGCCATTTCCTCCGCATACTCGCAATCAGCGCAGCAAACCCAGGTTTAGGCTCAAACACAAACGAAAAATATATTTAAAAAAAAACCTCGTTTTCTACGCAGGAAAAGCGTGCTAAAACACTTCTGGAAACAGTTTTTGTTTTGTTCTGTTTTTGTTGTCGCCAAAAGTACTTCTTCCTTTCCGGCTGCGATAGACGCCGCGGATTTTCCACGGCGCGTGTCGCCCCGATTAAAATGAAAGAAATAATAAAAGGAGACAAACTTTTCCGGCGCGCACGAGAAGCGCAAGACCCCGAGCGATCCATTTGGAAGAGCGGGGCGTGTAGAACCATAAGCTCCATGACGTCGAGAAAACTGTTTCGCACAAAGCAACGTTCGCACGAGGCTCGGCGACTCGGGAACTCCCCGCACCCCGAACAGCAAAAAGGACGAGACGGCAACAAACACCGACTCGTTTTCCTCGACACTTTTCCTTCTCCGACCACAGGGGAGAATCGCAACTTGGTCCGACAAAATGGAAAACAAGCCGGGATTCTTCCCCTTCGCCATGATACACTCGGTTCACCCCCGAGGGCACTGGTCGCATACATCACGTAAAAGACAGTGTTCCCTGCAGGCACGATGACCGACGAATCCGCGGACACGGCTCAAGGATGCTCGTAGCATGTCAGCTGCTTCGCACGTATGTATGCGTCGAAGATGTCCGCAGACAGTTTGCGTGTCTGCCAACTTTCGTGGATCTTTTGTGAGCGTTTACGACGGCAGACCACACCGCCGCTAACCGTCAGGTACGCCCGGAACCACGAAAAACTAGACCGAGGCCTGGTTCGCACATTTGCGTTCGGGTGCGAACTTGTGACCGACGCAACCAGCTTTAAGCCGCCTGTGACCGCCATCCCTGCAGACGATGTGCCTGGCGTAAGCACTCGCAAGAGGCTTAAAGGGGCCGCCGTGCAAGAATATTCGCTTGGAATATTTTAATGCGAAAGCGTTAACTGTCCCATGGAGCGAACCGGCGTCGTCAGCTTTTGAAGCCGCGCCAAACGGCACCTAAACTCCCCTGTCCCAATGGAGCGAAGCCTGTCGTCTGTTGACGCGATTTGATGGGTAGGCACCCATTGGCTGGCGCGCGTCATAGTTTCGAGGAACGAGGCTCCCATTGGCTGGCGCGCGGCATAGTTACAAGGAACGCCACCCCACAGAGAAGCCCTCTCCATGGCGGCGCAGCGGCCCGGCAGCCGGTAAGAGGAAGCAACTGGCCGCCGAGCCAGCAGAGCCCGCGTGGCCAGACTCCGGAGAGGTTGCACAGCCGAGCTCAGCGCGGCGCGGCCACTTCAGGAGAGCGCGCGCTCGGCCGTCGGCCGCAATCTTGGCAGTAGCGCAACGTGGCCGTCCACGCCAGTACGCCGCAGACGAACGAAAGGAGCGGAAGAACGACATTAGAGAGTTTTAGTAGATCGTTCCGATACCTCCGATACCCCCGATAACGATACTATATATGTAAGCGTAAAGGCGGAGGCAGAGTATCGGGTATGGTTATCGGAGTCATCGGAACGATCTACTAAAACTCTCTATTCATGCTTTCGCATTCGCAACTCATAAGAAATGCGTGTCCTCGGAATGCGTTTTTTTTTCTTTTTACGCGAGCTTACTGGTGCTGATGGGACCCAAGTATACTCGCACGCAACGCCACTGACCAAGAAACTCCTTTGTTGTGGTGTAATTTCTGGGACAAAAGCAAGCGTTTTCTTTCAATCACTCCTTCGCAAAACTCGTTGACGTATAAGAATCGGGGTGTGTGCTGTTTATACAGCCTCTCAGCCGTAGATGTCCAATTTAGCCAGTGCGGTACAACTGTGGGGTCATTAACGTGCACCGCGCAGTAGTGATACACGACCGCACGCCGGAACGATGCTCATTCAGATCAAAACGGGCCGGGGTGGAGATTGAACGCAGGATGCCTGGGCAGGGCCTATCTGCCATGGGTTCTGCACCGCGAGCTCTCGCTCTACGTGCTCCGAGCTGGTGTGCGCTATTGGCGACGTGAGCGATCGAAAGCGTCGCTGTGGTCGGCCCACCTAATTGGCGTCAATGCCGACTATGACGCCAGCAAGGATATCAAATCGACGCAAATAAGAGGGAATGCAAGAACTTCAATTTTGACGGTGTGGGCAGTGTTACTGAGAGCGCTATGATTTCAGGCTTTCACTATGTCTCATTACGAATACCATTGAACTTGTTCTTCACAAGGTAATGACGTCACGAAAGGTAACCAAACGAGGGCGCCACCGAAACATCTCGCCGCTAATTGCGCACTGACCTAAAGCCCCCTCTATTAGCGGTGAGATGTTTCGGTGGCGCCCTCGTACGGTTCCCTCGCATGGCGTCATTACCTCGCGAACAACAAGTTCGATGGTGTTTGTAAGTCGCATGGTGGAATCTTGAAATCAGTGCGCCATCAAAAGCTACTCTGCTGTTTTACACCGTCAAAGTTGCAGTTCACACATTCCTCTTATTACCGTCGATGAGAAATCCCTTTGCTGACGTCATAGTAAGCATTCCGCCAATCGTGGAAGGCCGACCACAAAGCGACGCTTTCGATCGCGCACGTCGCCAGCAGGAGAGTATTCACTGGACGCCATATTTGTGGGTGCTGTTTAGAGCGCATGCTCAGAACGAGCTCACATCAGCAGGCTGCTAAGACCGGCAGTCTTGATGGTGCGGAATGCACGTTGCAAAAGAACTGTGGAAGCTCGCCGTCAGCATGCGCTCAGCATTCGCGCACACAGCTATGGCCGCCAGTGAATACTCCTTATACCCATTCACACGGCAGCGTAAAGGTACCTTTAGCTTAGGTCCCTTAGCTGGAGGCACCTGTAGTAAACGGCGTTCTTCGATCACACGATAAGTAAACGGAGCACTTTACATTGATGTCGATTGCATTCAACAGTAACCGCGAGAGGAGCACGGATCAATAATTATTCCTTGATATCGATTTGACGCGTAGTTTTCTTTTTATTATTGTATGAAATATGACATTTAAAAACCGAAATATTATTTCTGTCTCCTTTGGTGCACTTCACTTTTTATCTAAGTGTAAGGGAGCACCTAAATGAGTCTTGCTTTAAAACGACCGACCCGTCTGGCCACACAGGCCCTAAATCAACTGCGTTAGCGAGTTTGCATTGCGAGGTGGGCGACCTCTTTATGTTTAGCAGCTCCATTTCTCATCGCAAAGTTCTCACCGGTGTAGCTGGGCAGTGCCCGGCAGAGTTCAGAACCGCTGACGGAGTCCACGCTAGCGCCAGTCACGCGATCAGTAGCGGGATGGACGACGATGAAGATAAAGGGTCCTGGGCGTGGAGAGTCGGGCGTTACTCGGTCTCACAACCTCGAAAAAGAGCTCGCAGTGGTCCACCGCGTTCGGGTTCGTAGCAGACATTGTTTTCCACGTGCCGCCGCTGCTACCTGCTAGCTGGAGTATAAGTTCCTCGTTAATGTATTATTTCATCACATTTCTGTTCACACTCATTTCATAATTTGATACTTATGTATATTCAATTTGTTATAATGCATTAAAACAAGATATATTTATATACCTGTGATATCATTTTTGAGCGCCGTGGAGTCCCGGAGGCTAACCCCCTGCAGCGCCGTTAAGGGAGCTCGACGAGCTCCGTTTAACACAGGACCTCCCCTAGCGAAAGGGACCTTTATGCGCCGTGTGATCACGATCTCCAGCTCCCTTTACGACAGGTACCTGGGCCTGGGTGTACTCTTTACGCTGCCGTGTGATTAGGTTATTATTCTGGGAAAGGTGGCGCCGGCTCATTGTTGTGGGAATGCTCGAGACACGTGCCGCGCTCCACTTCTGGGAAGAACATGGCGTCTGAAATCTCTCCAAGTGCTGCGCTGTACCACCATGATCTTCCCGAGGGCTGCATGTTGCACGCGCCTCCTGCATCGACGCACTTTGCGCTACTTTTAAAACATGAAGGGGCTCGTCCCTTGATCCCCCGTGATCCCAGAAACGAAACAGAGGTTCAGCACAAACCTGGAGGTTTCTGGCAGCTCGTGTTTCAAACTACTTCCAGCTCCATTCGTTTAGTATTCGATCAGCCGATTTGGAAATCTTGGGCGCAATAGATCCGTTTAGAAAGTCACGTGCCCATTGTTAAAAGGTCTGAAGTATACTGCACACGAAACAAGCGACACCGCAGAACCTGAGATTCAAAAACTGCATAAGCTAGAAATAAAGTGGCATTAGTAGAGTTTCTACAGTTCAAAGGTTGACGTTGGATTTTGTGTCCGGGTTTTCGCAGCTTCCAACAACTGGCACACTTTCGAAAGTGGTCTATGCGTAGTATATCGATGCCGGCTGCTTTCGAAATCATTAGGCAACTGCCAATCGAGATTTGTTTTTATTATAACAACAAAAACGGTACTAGACATTAAAAGAAAGAAAAAAATAACAAGTAATGATACTCATACCATCGAACAATGTGGACGAACCTTTCTCAACCGCTCCAAGAAACACACGCACCGAGCTTTGAACGTAAAAATTAAACATCAAAATGGTTGTACAGCTGTTTATGAAACGGGATATCATAAACCATAGTCTGTACCAGGTTAAGAAACTCAGGCACGGTGAACCTCGAGCACCTTATTTTTCCTTGTCACCCAATACGTTTGCGTCATTACCTGATTTAAAGACCGGAGAACAAATCACGGAGCGAGAAACGTGAATAAAAAAGCCCGCCAAGACCAGCTCCGAGCCCTACCCGCTCCCGAGCTGCGATGCGCAAAGGGTTGAACAGGCTATTGACCTCTCTTGCACCCCGAGGGGCTGGCCGGTATACGACGAAGAAAGCTTATGGCAGTTGGCTTGTCTGATCAGTTGATGGGTACCCCAATCGCTCTCCTCGGCTCGTCAGACCTCGGCAGCTGCCAAGTGGGCGTCTTGCATGCAACTCACGACGAAGCGAGCGCTCTCTTAGAGGAATGGCCCCGCTGACGTCCCGATATTTTAAAAACATCGAGGGACTTTAGGACCGCAGATAGACTTTGCACCCTAATAGCGCTTACTTTTCTTGGGCTATCAAGTCAAAGACCACCGCAGAAAGGTTTGTACAACGTTTGCTTCTTTCTTTCTATCTTGTTTATTTATTTATTTATTTATTTATTTATTTATTTGTGTATTTATTTTGTGGAGGGAAAGCATGCGAACATGCGTTACTTCCGCAGTAGCGCGTGTTCACAGACGTTTTTGTTTGCGGTCATTTGATTAGCCTCTGGCGTCAGGATGTTTACTAATGACGTCTTAGCGATGTCTCGCGAAAAGTGGTTCTTTAATAATAATGCAATTAATGCAAAGGTGCAAGCGAGCTGGACAAGAATGACGAAAATAATCCCCGGAGAAGGGGAACAAGAGGGACAAAGGACAAACACAAATCTCCAAACACAGCTAGGTGACTGGTGCGCGACCGACAAAATCCGCCTGATCTGGGTATCCAACCCGGGACCTCTCCATTTCCAGTGGAGCGCTCTCACCAACTTTTGTGAGGTCGAGTTACACTTTATTATAGTATGCCACCATACCATGCTCAACGATACAATGAATTACTCTATAATACAATATGATACAATACCATTGTTGGCGGTAACGCGTTACTTTTTCTGGTAACCTAGTAACGTACTTCTTACATTTTCAAAATGCTAACGGCTAACGCAGTCACGGTACTCAAGACATAAATAAATTACACTTCAATTTTTTTTTTCGTGATTCTAGGCATTAAGTCACATACATTTTTGCAACTTTTTTGTTTTTTTGCGTTTTTTGTTGTGTATCTTTAGGTGGAAGCCTAAAACAAAAATAAGGTAATTATGCTCAGTTTCTGAATGGACATAATGATTCATGAAATATAGCGCTTCTGCATTCCTGTAACATCAGAGATCAAAGGTGGTAATGCATAATTAAAAAAGTAACGCAAAAGAAACTTGCGTTATTTTTAAACGGTAGCGGTAACGCGTTCCTTTAATTTGCCAGTAACGAGTAACGTATTTCGTTACTTTTTTCGGTAACACCCGCAACACTAAATATTATGCCCTATAATATAATATAATTGTATCATTCTATATTACACTATATTATAATATGATACAATAAAACATACCTATGCAAAATATTACATCTAATATAATATAATCCACTACAGTACACTATAATACAATTCAAACATACTGCTCTTAGTAGAGGAGACGGAGCCAGTCAAGGTAGTTTACGCGAGCTTTTCACACTATGGTATAATATAATACAATAAAGTGCCACTTTATTTAAAACGTGAATGAAGTAAAGGTTCAAGATTCTCCTTAATTCGCAAGATAATTATTACGTGTGCTAGTATTATGCATTACGAAGGTCAGGGAGAAAAAAGAGGGTCAGAGCGACCCTATAGTTCGATCTCCTGCCCAATACGGGGCGCTCTGACCTGTTACGTTTCCGCACACCTCGGTGTTTACTCAGCACAAGGCCTGTACACATGCCCATAGGCGTTATGGGCATGTCCATGTCATCTTCTACAATAGAGCGCGGGGCAGTTTAATGTAAAAAATACTAACAATCGACGAAGCGACGTTAAGTGCCCGATCTATCCTCAGAGAATGCGAGCTTGACCCACTTCGGCTTTTGTGCTGAGCTGGGACCGTGCATGCTGCATTGTTCATGCAGGCCGGAGTGGAAACAAAAGAGCCCCTCCTTCCCCTCACCGGAGAACACGAACTCCAGCCGAACGCTGACGCCGTGTTCGGTTATGTCGGCTGAGCGCTGAGTCATCGTATTTGTTGTCCCCATCCGTGTAGTTCTAAAGTTAACCGATTGGGGCGTCACGGTCGCTCGTCCTTCCCAATAGTGATGCTCCTTCAAATGTGGCCATATTTCTTTATTTTCATATACCAGCTGCGATTCATGCGTTGCCTGCCCTGTCAACCATGCCTGAAATGTTGGTTGAAGTTTCGCCTGCAGCTGCAGGTCCATACCTCAATAAAGCCACATATAAAAATTTACACTTCTTGCGAAAAACGCGCGCACAAAAAATGAAATAGAAACAAGCGCGCCGACAGCTAACCTCGTCACAGCCTCCACAGGGCGAGCGGGGCGAGTCGGAGAAAAATGCTGTCCTCGCCGTGACGTCTCCCCGGTTCGCCGTAAGGGGGCGCCACGCGAACTTCTCGGGGCTAGTAGCATTGTTGTTTACTTAGGCAGTTTTATACGTGATCTGACACGTGACGTGAGCCAGGTGTGGAAACCGAAAACAACTCTGTAACCGATTTTGGCAACCAGTCTTGAAGAAGGCCTGCCTCAGGCCAAAACGTCGACTCAATAAATGCTTTAAAACTCCAACAACGCTCCGAAGTGCGACATCATTACTTTATATATATATATATATATATATATATATATATATATATATATATATATATATATATATATATCATATTCAACCTCACTCTATATAACCGTTTTCTTTTGCTCCCTCATGTTTTACAAGATATGTTTAGGTTTATAGTACTACACGTAGCTGATACTGATCAGCATTTGCTAGACGGCGGTGTCCATGCAGCTGCAGCAAGAAGAGTCTAACAGATGTTCGTGAACATCTGCTTGATGCTTCTAGCAGATACATATCTTCTAGAATCGGTTACATCTTCATTCCTATGGAATACGGATAGAAATATTTATACAGTAAACCAGCTGCAGCTGTTTTAGCATTACTTTAAGTATTAGCGGATAAATATGGCCTGACATTCTTGTAGAAGGATGCCAATGGTAGCGACGAGGTCATTATTGTAGTCATTGTATATTTTCATGTCTATGGCCGAGGTCCAATCTATTTGCTGTTTGTACACCTGGTGTTCCTTAACGCTACACCCTTTGTTGTATTGTTTGTCAAAAGTACTGCTCGACTTTTTTTCCCCTACTCTCAAGCGAGTGTTTGGTAGAGTGTTTGGCACGGCTTTGATTTTCTCCTGACTATTTTATTTTTCACAAGCGCACCTAATCTTTAGCTGGCGTTTCACTGTTAAATAGGCTAACTAAATAAATAAAGTCAAACGTTAAAAACGATCCCCACCCAATCACACTCTCCCACCCCATCATTGGTAAATAACACCGAATCTGGGTGGAAAAACCCCACATCCAGTCGAAGCTCTTAAAAAGAAAGAATGCAACCGGAGACTGGGATAACCCGCACACTCCCTTCGCGCCTGAGCTGAGAGTACGATGGGAGCTACGCGTTCGACGGACCAATCAACCACCTGGCTTTCACCTTTAGCTTTCATCACCGCATCCCGCTCTCCGCAGGTAGCAGGTAGCTTCCACCGCACTATCAGCTTAGAGATGAGGGGAGCATGCCCCTCCCATTACGCGGAGGGTTGAACGCACCCGCTATCCGGTGGCGCAGCCTCGAGGCATGGCGCTGACAGTGGCCGCGAAATCAAGACCGGCCGGTTCACGATGAAACTTGCGCGTCTCTTTTGCTTCGAGATAACAACGTGCCCAGCAATGAAAAAATAAATAAAAAATAGACAAAAGATTTGTAGGGTCCAGAAGCGTACCCAAGATTTTATTTCGGGGATAGAGCAGCAAGCCTACGTCGGTAATTTGCAGACTACGAAACCCAAGGAAAGAAGACAGGATACAGACGACACATGCTTTAAACGTGCAACAAAATCTGTACTGGTTTCCACTTGCTTCCCAAAGCTCGACAGGGAAGCGCCGAGGATGGAGGGGAGAGGGTGGTAGGTGAGGGTAGATACACTAAAGAAAAAAGCATTTCAGTAAAGTTACTGAGCATTAGGTAAATTAGTGACTTAGTAAAGTTATAAATACTCGGCACTGGGAAGTGTCCGAGTAGGGCTCTAAATACTCCAAGAAACTAAGTCGTTATTTTCAATATACTTCTCTAATTACGATATATTATACAACTACAAAAGAAGATAATGTAAAACCGTCATTATTAGATAAAAAAACGCCTCATTCGCACACCTAATTGCTGTCCCTCGCAATTTGTATCCTACAGCTTTCCCTTTCGACGAAATCGCAGAGCGCCTGGCAAAACCAATTAATTGAAGTTTGTTATTGTTTTAACCATCCCCCACCCGTAAGTGAGAGTAACTTTGTCACTTGCGAAAAGTATTTAAGTTGTTGTACCGAATACTTACTTCTGAAAGTATTTGCAAGACACCAAGTTACTACCAAAAGTATTTAAGACACAGTAAATTGAGTATGGTATTTAAGCTATACGTACAAGTACTAAATTTATGATACTTGGAATGAGATGTTTCCCCACCAGTTATGGTTTACGAAAACCATCTAATTTTTGTTGGCTATACTTCGTTTCAGCTTGGGTCCAGACGCCGGCGATGCTACAAGCGCGAGCTCCGGGCTTTCAGCGTCCCTGCCAAGCACGCGTGCTCGTGCAATGCAAGCACTGTTCAGATCCACACGCTTGCGCTCGTAGCATCGGCTGCGTCTGGACCCAGGCTGAAACGAAGTATAGGTGCCGATCTATGACCCACACGCACTTAATTTCCATGAATATGCTCCTAAAGAAGAAAACTGTAGGTTTAAGGCCTAACCAGTGTTGTATGGAAAAAAATAAAAATAATGGCACGACAAACGATCGCTTTTTGTGCGTTGCCAAGGTCTTGCCTCCTTTCGGTCCTATGGCTTCGGTCATTTCTTTAGGTTATTTTTCAAATTGCATATCATACTCTCAAGTTTTTATTTTATATTTCATGCTTATTCAAATAAACATTTTCCCGTATCTCTTTTTATAATTAATCTGCCGCTTGCCCCTCCCGAAATGTAAAGTCCCGTTCTTGAGTACAGGCTTAACCAGAAGGCTTCTAGTGTCCTCTGCGAGAAGCACCTGCAGAACTATCGGCACGACGAAAGCTGGAACATCCTAAAACGGTATCGAGATCGATAAGAAAATCGGGTTCAATACAACGTTGCGCATAACCTTATGCAAATAATCTAGTAGCGTGCTTGTAACAATAATATACATAACCACTCATGCAATGAAACTACTTACTCAGGAAGCGCGCTCACGCTCTGCTTCCCACGAAGTGACTACAACAAACTTCCCAGCTATAATCCGCGACTTCAATAGTTTCGTGTTTTGACCACCAGACGTTGTGATAACATAAAGCGATCAAGAATAGATATCTAACATCTAGCTTGTGGAAGCTCTAACTGACAGCAGCACAAATTGGTTAAAATATGTAAAGCCGGTTATTTCTGACAACGCGAAAAATATAGAGCACATAACGGGCAATATGTAAAGCCGAGGAGCGAAAGTACAGGTCGCAGAGTTTGCTTTGTGCTGTGGAATGCAGAACTTGAGCGTGCGGCTTCACATTTGTGTGATCAAAGTTTGATCACACAAATGTGCACTGAGCTAATTGTGCTGTTAGAAATCCTTGAAACGTGTTGCTGGCATGCACTTCGACCTTGATACACTTCACGTCGTCGTCATACGGGATTCGGCTTCACAGTACTTTCACACTTCTCAAATACCGCGGAAGCGAGCTCCACGGGAAGGCGTTCGCGCGCTCGCGCACCTCGAGCTTCGATCAAGGCTGTGTACGGCCACCCTTCGCTTCCGAAATCCCACAGAAAATTAACCCCGAGAATACAAGCATATGTACCAGTTTCGTCGATCGTCACCTACTTCATTCAACGCAGTCGCGTGCTCCCTCAGAAAGAACCACTGCAACCGCGAAGCCATCGTGGCACCAAACGAACTGTCCCTAACATGTATATTTATATATTGTCGCGTGCACGACCGAGAAGGGACGCTTTCCCTTTACCCGCACCTCCACAAGAAATGTCGCGGATGGAATATGCTCGACGAGCGCTAACTGAAAATAAAGGTTTATATCGGCGAACTTGTGCCGGTAACAAAAGAAGGAATGCATCGAAACAGCAGCAGCGTATACGTCGCGGCGTCGGCGTGACAGCTGGCTGGAGCGGGAGTCAATGTGCCTCGTCGTCGGGAGAATCTGAGTGAGTCGGCAAAGCTCCCGCTCGACTCCTCACCTACTACACTCGGCATCTCGAACATTCGACCTAGAATGTTCGACACTGATTAGGCAAGGTCATTCTGGCCTCCATTTTACACTCGGGGTAAGGGTAAACACGAATCTTCTAGATGTAAGGAAAAGCGTTCCTTCTCGGTCATGCGCGCCAAGATATCCAGCTCCTTCTCTATTTGGGGACTTACTTAAAGCTAAAGATTACAAGCCGGTACAAAACACACACCCTATTGCGAGCCCCCAAAAAAAGATTGGGGTCTCAAAATGTTTATGTTAGAGTCAAATTAATTCCTCCTTCATTACAACGCACGTCACCTGCAAAATAAAAAAGGGCCCGATGCTGTTTTGGTTTTAAGTTCTAAACAGATGGTTTTTGACGCTGTCATTTTAGCAGATCTCCATGCGTGTGATGATTTTGGTAAGACAGTATCCCGTATCGCACAAAAATACAATTCGGTTTTTTTTTTTGTAAACCGGGTGAGTCTTTTTATAGCTTGCCATGTTCTAGATATTTACAAAATCAAAATCGTATCAATGTGTAAGCAACTCAGGCTGTTCAGTCGTTCCATATGCCTTTGTCTTGAGTTTGTCGTCTGCAACAGGCATCTCGAGACGTATCGAGGACCGGAAGTTGTCGTCGAAAGTATCTCAGAAACAGCCGATTCTGGGCAAACTTCTGTCGTGGTAAGTGTGAAATCTAGGCCCCCTATCATCTAACATTTTTAGAGGTTTATATCCCACGTCTGATTTCTTTACCGATCGTTCTTTCGGAGCGAAACCCAGTCCCGTGTATTCGTCCATTACAACACCCCTAGCAACGGTTCGTTTGGGGCGATGACGTCACACTTATATCGGGCCGCTTTCGAACGTTAACCAAGCGCACCTTTCCAACGGTCTCTCCACAAGCGTACCGCGAATGCACGGAACAGCTTTCGCTTGCCGTCTGTGCACGGTGCGCGATCGAGTACCTGCATTCGCGAGGCCTCGTCCGCGCGCATGCACGTGTGTGCGCTTATACCTCTCTGTGCCTTGTCCCAACTAGAGCCACTAAATGAGCTGCGCTTAGAGTATCGGCACTCCGTTACCCGACATTGTTGTGGCCGCCGCCATTTTGGGGCTTTTGCAGAGAAGACGCAACTGCCGATCGTCATGATTCAAAAGGGCGACTTCCTGGGCATTAGATTCGGTGTTAGGAAGCTTATGTAATGTGGCTTTGCTTTGTCGCGAACTGTTTAAACATTTGTGGAGGAGGGAAAAGTGTTTCCTGTGATTTCAGATAAAGCTTCACATAACTGACAACCATGATTTTAAGCCACAATATGGCCAAGTCTCGTTACTCTGAAGCGTAGCTTATTTAGTGGCACTAGTCCCAACTACAGCGACCAACAACGAAAATTGCAAAGCGACGTGTCAAATTCACCATGTTAGAAACCGTTTTGAAGTTCAGCGCCCCTAACTAACCGCAAACGTTTTTTTTTTTTAAGTTGGTTTTTTTGGCAATTTGTTTGGGTGGCCGAATAGCTTATCTTATTTTGACGGTGGAGAGAAACTAGGGCTTGTAGCTCTGGTGAAGAGCAAACGCCAGTTGTCGACTCTCTTTACAATATTATGGATCCTTTCCTATTAAATTTGATTCACCTAAACTGTTCTCTTTTTTTTTTAACGAAACAATTAAACAGAAATTCTCAATCGATCCGGCTACATTTTGACTGAATACACCATGGAGATATATCTTGCAAATTTATATTAATTTAGAAGAAGCCAGTTCACGCTAGAGTGCCTTCATACACAGCGCGCTTTGCTTGAGTGGTGACATCTCAGCCATTTTTACGCCCAATCGTTTTTTTTATGCATTTTGAAGTACGCGCAATTCGGTGTCAATCAGCTCGAGCGCGTAGCTTTGGCTAATGCAGAACGCCATTTTAGCGCCCAAGTCACGCACCGAGTGCGCAGAGACGCCACGCGCTGAACATTCAGTGCAACAATGGATGTCTTCACCCTGAGACAGACAGACATGTAGGCACCCTAGTTCACGCGTACGCTCTATTCTTTTTTTTTTTTTAGCGGTAGTGTTTAGATTTTGTGATTGGTCGTTCGGTGTTCTTATCGGAACAATAATAAGATGTCCCGGATTCTCGCCCCGCCCTGCCTTTCTTAAAAGTCGGTGGCTACAGAGGAAGACCACAAACACCGATCTTCGTACGCCAACTAATCAGGATAACATTTTTCTTTTCTTTTCTTGCTGGCACAAGCAGTTTTTTTTTTTGCCAGTACACACTCCTTACAAATCTATTTCGTGTAGCTTGTTTGTGACGCTGCAGCGTAGCGTCAATGACGCACCTGCTAACGGCGTTTGTTATCTGTTGGTGGCCCAGTGCTTCAAGAGCACCGTACACAGAACCTCTCTTCTACGCGCAACAGTGGCATTTCCCTGCTGTGCAGCGGTACTAAAGCTTCCGAGTCGGGGAAACAACACGATTCATTATAACCAAGAGCTATAGCCCGTCACAAACAACCTGCTTTTTACGGAACTCCATCTGCGACAGGACGCCACCGAAACAGATATAAAAGGGAGAGCGAAAACAAACCCACACGTAGTTGGACAAACAGTCGCTGCCGTAGCACCTGTTAGCATTAGAAATAAATAAATAAAAAAAGAACATTTCGGAAATGGGAAGCGTGACACCTTCATCGAAAACATATGGGGCCTAGATAATGAACGGCTGCGTACCAGTAGCGTGTAGTATAAACATATTTCTAAACTAGCCAAGCATCATGGAGAATGCTGGGAATAGAAGTCTAAGCGCCGCACGTGATGGCGTCTCCGACATTAACTGTTCTAAAGCAAAAACCTAAAACGAATTGTTTCTCGCACGCGCGTTCGTCAACGCCTTATTTTGGTTACATACTTCGAATCTTTTATATGGGAAAGCGAGTGCGTGAAAAACGTGGGCGTACATTCCCAGTATTCTCCTTGATACTTGAGTAATTTAGCGATAGTAGACCTACTGGGAAAAAAATAATGAGCTTAGATTTCAGAGTGCTTACAACTGCTCGACCAGGGTCACGTGGTTTAGGGGCTGCGTTTGCGATACAAGCTGCGAGGAGGAGCCGAAAGCGTCGATCGTCCGCAAGCGTTTCCGTGCTCTGCTCAGCCTCGCTGTCCTCTCCTCCTCTCCACGCGGCAACGCTCGCGTGCTCATGAGCAACCAATCTCCGCAAGTCATGTCCGCCAATAAAGAGATACGGAAACGAAATTGCTTGCTCTTATTTCTTTGCTCAGATGTGGTCTATGTTGTGGCGGCAGCCCAGAAACACTAGTCTAGACTGAAGCCCCTTTATACGGAAAAATAGCGACATCCTTTGAAGAATGGCGTTTGCAATCTTGGGCCTATCCAGGCGGCGCTACCGTCGACGCGCGAGCGCGAAAGAGCAAAATATAACAATAAGAGTGTGCATGAGGGACGAGGAGGGAGAAGGAATGCCTATGCTGTCGAAGTGCAGTGCATGCTATGAGCTCATGTCGCCAATCAAATAACGCCGACTGTGCAACGTCGCGGTTTTTCTCGTCTTTCTTTGAGCCCATCCTTCGAGGCTGGTAGACCGTGACAGTGCGCTTTTAGCCTGTGTGTATGTATTTGCGTGTCTTTCAGCCTTTGACTACGCTCTGACCCAAGTATAGGAAGGCCCTCTGCTACCTCGGGCCGATCCAGGCGGCGCTTCAGTCGACGCGCGGGTGTAAAAAAGGAAAACACAAGGATAAAAGATATGCGCGTCAGAGTAGGAGGGAGAGGATGTCGCTACCTTTCTTATTCATGAGCATTAGTCTAGACTAGTGTTTCTGCGCAGCCGCCAGAAAAGTTAAGGAAACTAATTTTAAAACGAATTATTAGATTTCAACATTGCGCTTGATGGCGGTCTGTAAAGCTCCGTTGGAATGCCGCCGCGTCATCGGCCTCTAAGAACCAGCTTCCGTTCGCGGCAGCTACCTAGTGCTGAATGTGACTTGGCGGAGAACGCTGACGCGTTTACTACGTTGTATATGTTAATTCATAGCATGCAAAACGACGGCGTGTCGAAATTAAGGAAACAAAATAATATAAAAAAATGAGTAATTAAAAAAAAAACGGAATCCTTTTTTTTTTTTTTGACGTCGGGCATTTGGTCCGGAATGACTGGGGCGACTTCGGAAGTTTAGCCGATTGTCAAAAGTCGCGACTTTGATAGCTTTATCCACAACTTGTGTAATTTTACATGGAATTCTCAGATTACCTCAGATTACCTAGAATGTTTCCAATGATTTTATACTATTTTTATTTTATAACTTGTTAATTAAACACGCTTCAATTGGTACCAGTGATGATAATTTGCACACTTTTGATTGCCGTACTTGTTAGCGCGTTAGAAATTAGATCATGAGCAACAAACTATTTTAAAGCTTGGAAAACGACGTATTAAAATACCTTAATTGCATTATTATTATTATTAATGATACAAATTGCAACACTGTATAGGCTTCCTTCTTCTTTTTTTTTTGAATGCACGACTACAAAAATACGCAATTTAACCATATTAGTTTTTTTTTAAGCAGGTCTCATTTTGTTTTCTTATTAGCGTACGAAAAACTCTGACATCGATATCAAGATATTCAAACAGTCAAACACTGGATCTAATATTAGGTTCTATGCCTAACGCATTGCTTTATAAAACACACTTCTGTTGTCTGACTCGGATTCCGTCTGTGGGTTTTTGTAGTGAGAACAGCGTTTCTTGATTTATACGTTTTGTGAACATATTCTAAACTCATCAACCGTGGCGATATTTTGTAAAATTCGAATTGATTCTGTTATTGTGTCTGGGAATAACGTTAAAGAAATTAATCATGTAAATACCCCCAAAACCCCTTAATAGGACCGCTGTTTATTATTTCACATGACAATTATCCGAGCGAGAAAATGTAGCAAGAGCACAAATATTAGCAATATCACACCTGATTTTTTTAACAAATACAATATTTATGTTACCTCTAAGGTGTACGAAACAACCCGTCTTTAAAGGGACGCTGAACACTCCAAATTATCTTGAAGTGCCTGGATCGAACACGTGCGTCACAGAATATATTTGCCGCGAATAACTTCATTAACTCAATAATTACGCTGCGAGACACATCTTGAGTTGTGAAAAAATCCGGAATTAACATCTATACCGAGAAATTAAATCCAAATATAGGTTAGTGTCGGTTTCGGACCAGAATTAAAACGTTCTTCTTGGCGTAAATATTACGCTAAGCACCGTTTTTGTTTTCAGAATAAGGAGGTGACCTACGCTCAAAACACCCTAGCTTCCTCGTATCAGCAGGAAAGAAATAATCTGTGTCGCTCAGTGAAGCCAACACAGTGGACGGGCTCAGCAATGGCCTACCGGCACACACTCCGACCCTCACTATAACCGCCGTTTTGGAAAACAAGTGGCGCCTCCTATACTGAATTGGAGTCGCAAATAAGCGTGCAACACGGGCGAGCGAGGCAGAGGAGCGGAAACAGCGCCTATAGCTCGACTGGCAGAAATGCGGCGCAAGAAACGGCAAACCGACGCGGGTCTACGTGCGACAAAGGCTAAGGCGAAGCGGGCTCGACGAACCCGTTTCGCCGGAAAAAAAAAAAGAAGGAATATCCATCATTGAATTTTTAGGGAATGCGCTAGCATGACCCTTAGGTAACAGGGAGTTGTAGTACACCGCGTCCGCTATCCCTCTATGCTTACCGCGACCGGAAACGAGACCCGAAATTCTGCAGCCAAGGCTAACGGCACGCGGACGTTTCCGGTCGCGGTAAGCTTCGGTAAGCTTAGCGCGACGGTGGACGCGGTCTACTACAACTCCCTATTGCCACACAGGTCCCCCGTTGGGAAACGGTAACACCGACCCCGTCGAGTGCGCCACACTCGCGGCAAAACGCGGCGGCACGCCGCCCGCGGTGTGCCGCATGGCAGCAACCTGCTCCGCGGTAGGATATTTCATCCACAAAACGCATCAGCTCCGACGCTTTTTTGTTTCTTTGCTTTTTTTTCTTTTTGCAAGCGTGCCGCGCGCTGCGAGCAAGAGAGACAAGTGATTGGAACGAATCACAGGTGATTCGGATTCGGACCGATTCAGAAATTTCCCAACTTCCCGTGACGGATATTCGGCAGATTCGGAAATTCGTCGGATTCGTCGCTGGTTGCAGACGCCAGCGTAAAACTTGTCGTAAACCTCAAAAATGCAATCAGTTTTTTTTTTTTAGGTACTGTTATTGCATATAACCAGATTTCGTCTTGTTTATTTCAACGTATAGTATACGTACTGTACTGTCATTCGAAACCCTGGCACGCGCCCAGGTCCAGCTGAGCTGATCGGTGTGGTTGGCGTAGGCCTAACCAATGCACGGTCTCGGTTTCTGAGCGGTTTTGCGGTGATCGGCAAAATGTAGCGAAATGCTATGTATTACACATAATGGATGCGACGCACAATAAATATATTCAGGCCAGGAAATGATTCGCCTCCTTCTCTAGAGCTGCGCATGTCTGTTGCTCGTCACAACTTCGACCGCGTAGCGGCACCGGTGGCGAAGAAAAATGTTGCACTGTCGTTTCTCCGTTCTCGGCAGCAAGTTTTGTGTGCGTGAACTTTGTTTGATGAAAAAGAAACACAACACAGGGGTGTCCGACGCAACTTTATTGTTCAGAAACAAACACTAACTAAATCGGATATCATTAAGCAGAAAGGTACAAATGCAGTACAGGAAACTGTAATAGTACGGCGCAAGGAGTTTCAGATTGTTTCCCGTGTTCACATAACAATACCTCAGTGGACACACGTTCAAGATAATGGAATCGAACATACTCGTCACTTGTGTAGTGTGTGCCACTGTGATCCTAATTATGGGCACGAAATGTCTCTGTACCGAACAGCACGTACGGCATCGATCTCTTGCGCGGATGAAAACATGCACTTGTATTTCCACTTGCACTAAGCATGCCTATTTTGGTCCTAATCCGGAACCAAAACCAATTTGCCAGCGATGTCTGGCTACCGTTCTGGACAAACTTTCTTTAAAGGTAAAATAAACAAAGCGGAACATTTAACTTATTTCTATGGTATCATATTACAATATTATTTTGTGTAGTTTGTAGAATTTAGTGATTTTAATATCACGAAAAGTTGAAACACTCATCAACGTGACGTGGCAACCATGGCAACGCTTCGAATCTTTTCGACCTTTTTCGAATCGCTTGAGATGCGGATACTCTTCCGAACCTTTACGAATCTTCAGATTCGGCTCCGAATCTCGATTCGGATGAAGATTTGTCCCATCACTAGAGGAGACCAATCAGAGGCACCGCATTCGGTGACGTACGAAGCCATGGCAACGTTTTTTCCGCCGACTGAGCGTTGTTTTCGAGCAGCCAGGCCGCTGGAGCCTCTCTCATTACAGTCGCGTGATGGAGAGGTTTCTTGAGACCGTGCGTCTTTTCCTTTCCTTTACGACAAGACACCTTTTGGGTACGCCAGGCCGGGCGTACCCAAAATCTCCGTCTTCGACCCTTTCGCGCGCGGCGACGTCGCATCGTGAGGAGGTCGTCGTCTGGGTCAACCATCAATAAAGAGGACGAGCGGAGAGAGCCGAAGGCCGAAGCGAAAAGCACGGAGAATCTCGCAGGCGCTCGTTAGCATCAAGAGAGCGCGAGATCTGTGTGTGCTGTCAGTGGGAGTGCCGCTAACGAGGCCAAAAAGAGGCAGCAAAAATACAGGAAGCAAAAGACAAAGCAAAAAGAGAAAGCCAAGAAAGAAAGCTGAAGGGTCAGCGTCAACGGTTCCCAAGGATTACGTTAACGCATTCGCTAAGGATCCACCGATGAATCTTCCTTTAATTTCTCTTATCTCAGTCTCTCGTGACGAATGGAATGGCCGGAGGAGAGATTTGCGCGCCGAGGATCTCGGAGGCCGTGATGGGCCCAACAACACGAATCATTTGTTCCTGACGCAGCACTCGGCTCGCGTAGCCGAACGACGCCTCAACGCAGGACTGGAGTTCGTGCTCCTTCAGCGACTGAACACGAGTCCAGCACTCGCGTCAGGGCCAAACTGTCTTACACGATCGAAGCATCCACTCCTCCCCCCGAACGCAATATTTATAAGCTTCTCCGAGGCTTTTGACCGTGTTCCGCATAAACGATTAAAAAATTAAGACATGCTAATCTAGAAACCGGTGTTAATAAACAGGTTTCAGATTTTCTTTCGAATCGATTTTAGTGTGTCGTTGTGTGGTTGTAGATAGCATTATCCCCTCAATCCCCATGAAATCTGGTGTTCCTCAGGGATCTGCACTTGGGCCACCCCTTTTTCTACTCTATATTAACAAGATTCATGCAAACATTCAGTCAGACAGTCCGATTTCTCGCAGACGACTGCGCCATTTACCGAACCATAAATTCAACTTCAGATAGCTGTATAATAGAGACTGACCTCGACAAAATTTCCAGATGGTGTATCGATTGGCCGATGCAGATCAATACAGATAAAATTAAACGGATGACCTTGACTTGAAGAACCAGCTTTTCCGGGCATACCTGTCAAATTAACGGCGTAGATATAGAAAAGGTCCAATCATTTAAATATCTAGGCACTCATCTCACAACAGACTTATCTTGGAACCTTCATATTGAACAGATGCTACGTAACTCTAATCAAACCTTGTGTTTCCTGAGACGAAACTTGTTCTTATCCGACACTAACACGAAACAAACAGCGTATATACATATCTTGTTCGAATCAAATTGGAATACGCGTCAGTTATTTTGAATCTCCATCTAGCCTTATTTAATTAATGAACTAAACTATCTTCAAAATAAAGTAGCCCGGTTCATAAAACGCGAGTATTCAACTATTTGCAGCCTAAAGCGCATATAAGAATCCTTAAATTTAGCACCGCTCGAAAGCAGAAGGCAGACTGCACGTGTCGCTTTGTTTCATCAGATATATTGCTCTCCTTCGCCTTTTCGTCAAACACACCTTTTACTGGCTAACCGAATTTTTCCTCGGCTAGACTACTCTAACAAAATAAACCCAATATTTGCTCCCACTAATCTATAAAAAAATACTGTCCCCTTGAGCATCCCTATCACTGAAACTGACGCTTTGTCGTCTATACTTTGTCCCATCCTACGATGGACTAAAGGTCAAAGCCACAGAGCCGCCAGGTCCAATCACGTTACACGTTAAACTATGACATGCTTAACATTGATTAGGGGTGGACGAATAATGCTCCGAATCAAAGAGTGCTGCATCATTTCTGTAGCTTCGACACTGCAAAGAGCCTGTATGTTGTGGCTTTCTTTGCGATGTAAAATTGGTGAGTCACTCAGTGCTATTCAATTCGAACCACTGTCCGCCCATCCCCATTTGACGCGGGCACCGACACGTGCATTGAAGCCAAATACCAGGCAATTTCTAAGTGGCTCGTGATTGGATCTGGTGGTCCGTAGCTTTTGCCCTCAGTCCATCGCAAGGTGAGACGAAGTATGACAATGTATTGTCTCAGGATCACTCGACACTTTTAACAATATTTATTTCCTTCCTTTTCCAGAACCCACAGACGCCTTTATCCAGCGACAACCTAGCGACGTAGTAATGCCGTGTAGATTTCTATGAATTATTACATTTGCGGAGCGTCACCACTGATAAGCAGCATTTGTTTTTGTTGTTTTTTCAGCGTGTTGCGGCGTGTCTGTTTTGTTTCTTTTAGTACAGTCAATGTGTTTATCTTCATACATGAACTGTCTTCAACTTAATGTCCCAAAGGGTCCTTAGTGTCATTCAGTGAAGAAAGAATCCAGTCCACATAACTTTGTGTCGGGCGAACAGGGCGGAAAACAGGCTAGACAAAGCGTCCCCTACAGTTCGATCTCCTCGCCAAAATTCGGCATCATTTATCTTGTGTCCCTTTGTTTAGGTTAGCGTATACCTTTCCCAGTGCTCCTGCACCGCACTGCTGGGACGAAAAGCGGCTGCTTCCTCTTGAGCTTCATACGCACGCGCTATCGTGTGAAGGAGACACCAAGCGTTGGAGGCAGAAGCCATTCTAACCTTGACAGCCCAAGCAGCACATAAACGTGAAGAAAACGTCGAAAGAACGTCGAAGACGTCTGTAACGTGACGTCGTACAACGTCGAAGGTCCGGACGTTACCTTCCTTCGACGTCGATGAAACGCTTTAAATGTCCGCGAGAAAAGGTGCACAGGAGGTTGAGAAAACGTTTCCAATGACGTTTGTCCTGCACGTCACATGCACGTCTCAGTGGGGCGTTGCGTCCTCCCTCGACGTTTATGATACGTGTGTTGACGACATCCGGACTACCAACGACGTTCATGGGACGTCGAGAAACCATTCCAAATTACGTTCCCTGGACGTCGTGGGGAAGACGTTGTGTCCACCCTCCCTCCCTCCCTCCCTCCCTCCCTCCCTCCCCCCCCCCCCCGCCCTCACAAAATAAATTTACTTAAGTATTATTTCGAAGGCAAGTTGCTCTCATGCAAGTACGAAGGAAGTAACTAAAACACAGGTTTGGTACGAACTGTTTATTTTAGCATTTTCAGACACGAGATGCAATACGGAGCGCCGCCAAAAGACGTCAGTGAATGTGCCAGCCTCAAAGATATAAAAAAAAATTCACATAAAGAAATGATGTAACGCTGCGCGGAATGTTCCACCGCTTACCTTGTTCTGTTTCTGATTAATCCGCTGACGCGCGTGCTTTACCCACCCCATCGCAGATAGCTGGTACTCTTGCTGCGTGCACGGGGAATGGTTTTGGAAATGGGATCCCGTACGCTGGGCGTTCTTGACTGGGATCGTCGGAGGCGTATGAAGGGCCTTGATCGGAGACTGGACTTGACGCGCCATTATCTGCAGTGCCCCTTCTCTCTAGGGGCGTCGTTCATATCCTCACAGGCACCTTGATCCGAGCAGTTATACGATTCAACGTGTGAAGCGTTATGGCCTTGAAAAAGGTCCGCGAGCCGTGACTGAACACGACGGCGTTTTTGGCGATCACCGACTTCTTCATAGGGGCGACTTGAGCAGCTCAGTCTTCCACTGTATGCAGATTTCGCAGCACTTCCACTGTATGCAGACTCGAAAAAAATCACGACGAGAAGCAGCCTGCCTCGTAGACCCCGTAGACGTGACGGCCGGTGCTAGTAACTGACTTTCGGAAAAAACTGGACCGGGTTTTACCCAGAGCTGTTCTCTCTGGGCCAACACAGAATTCAGTGAAATATTTTGGGAACGACTGAGAAAATACGTGCACCCGGAACTAACGCTTGTCGGTTGTTCGTCGCCACTATCTTCCCCCACTTTTCTCTCTCGCCCTCTTCTTGCCAAGTTTCCCGACGCATCGCATCGGGCTCTATGGAGACGCCACTGGCATCTCGATCCTCTGCCTGCCTTTCCCCCTCTCTCTCGCGCCGCGCAGGCGCCGGCTGTTTTTTCTTTTTTTTTTTTTTTGCCAGATACGTAGGTGCGGGCTGGGCGTGAACGTTTTTTGGACCGTCATCTGGGCCATTCAACGGTTGGCATCATGAGTGCCATTCTACACAAACTGTTGACAGCATCTACCAGATTTCGTCATTGCCGGGCATTTTATTTTTTGGAGTAGTGTTCAAAAATGCGCACGTGTGCAGTGAAATTGTGCTCCGGTATAATCTGTGCCGGCGTGCGATTTTTTTTGGTACATTATCAGTGTAACGAAAGCAAGATCTGTTTTGACAGTCACTTAAAATGACTGGGCACCGATCTGCCAAAAGCACTAAGGTGCTGGAAGTTGGTATTTTGAATGAACAGTGATGTTGATGCGAATTTTGTGGTTGTACGCAAGTGAGCATGAGTAACAAAACACGAAGAGAAATTGCCGAACCTTAACACAATGCCAGGTGGTCGCGGGGCGCTATGAATGCTCCTAGGAAATGATGCATGCCTGAAATCACCTGTTGAGGGGATAGTGTGGCGATGCGCCTCTGGCGCATCCCAGGACCTAAAAAAAACCACAACGCGCGTGCAAAAAAAAAAAAAAAAGAAAACAAGAATGGCATGATTTGATTTGTTCTATACTCTGTTTCATACTTAGTGTGCGACGCTGTCAAAGCTACAGGCACGAGCACGGGGCTTGATCTCATTGATCAGTTGCACGCGTTCTCGCGCAAACAAAACCACAGATGAAGCCACGCGCTCGCGCCAGTAGCTTTGCCAGCGTGGCACACTAAGTATGAAACAGTATAGACGCCATGGGCTTGAATTCGCAAATTAAAACCTTAACAATATTTTAAACAAACCAAAAGTATAACAGGCACATGTAAAATGAATGATATTCCCAACATGCCTAATATTTTTTTCCCTTCAGTGTACATTGTGTTTTGTATATGCCCTCCCTAGCGTAATCCCATGTACAATGAATAGTATCTTGAAGTAAATAAATTAATGTATAAAGAAATAAATTCCTCAAGCTCTCAAAAATTAAAGTTTTGCTTGCGGCTCTTGAGCAGTGTCACCTTGACCACAGCTGTAATTAAGCTTTTAACAGTGAACGCGTATTTAGGTGATTCTGCGGCTGGAGATAGAGCTGGAAAAGCTAAAAACACAAAACAAAGGTTGTGGCATGACATCACCAGGGCGTCAATGACAGGACAAAATGGAACGTAAATTAAGTATGTCCTCAACGTTGAGCAAAACGTGAGTGGTCGGCGTTGCCAGTACGTCCTGTATGACGTTTACGACAGTTAGGTGTGAACGCGACGTCGCCGAAACGTCACTGACGGTACAATAATGTAACGTCACTTATGGACTTTATTTTAACGTCTAAGAAACGTGAGTGTTCGACGCTGCTGAAACGTCTTGTCTTGACGTCGTGGCGACGATGACGACGTTGAACTTAAAACATGACGTCGCCAGCACGTCACGTACAGGACGATAATGGAACGTCATTTATGAACTTCACTTCAACGTCAAAGGAACGTGAGCACTGGACGTTGTCAGAACGTCGTGAATCGAAGTCGTGGGAACGTTGACGACGTTTGAGTTGAAATACAACGTCGTCATGACATCACTGATTGGACTTTAATGGAACGTTATATATGGACGTCACCTCAACATGGAAAAAACGTGATCGAAGTCGTGCGGGACGTCACGGACGTCCAGGACCTTTTCTCGACGTTTCCACGACGTTTTGTGCTGCTTGGGAATGTAGCACGAAATAGCTGAAGCCGAGTAGAATGCCCAACGCGCTCAGGTACGTGAAAAAGTGAGAACAAAACAACAACTGGGCATTCGACTGTGACAGGAAGTTATTGTATAGGTATACATTTGCCTGCTCTGCTGCTTTTTCGTTTGGCCAGGGCCCGGAGGGATATTATAATAAGGGGAAGCGAAGATTTCGTCCCCAGCACCGCTCGTCTTATCATAAACAACAGCTCGAAACGTGCCACAGAACGTTTGTTCTTCCAAGAAACGGAAACTATTATTTTTCGACACGACATGAATTTAGGGTTCCGTGTTTTCGGAGTTTATTTTTCGTCGAATTCAGAGGATGTCTTTCGGAGTTAATTTTTTGCCGGAAATTCGGAGTATATCGGAGTTTATTGTTGTTTGATTCCCAATTCTCCGAAATTCGAAGATTAATTTCGCAGTGTTTCTTCTTAAAAAATAAAAACGTATGCTGAACAAACAAAAAAACACGATTGCATTAATTAATATTTTCTTCAGTTGTGTTTGCCGTTGGTGCCATTACTACCGGCAATACTAATTTGTCCTACGACAAAAGTTGCGCACAGGTGCTTCGATAAATGTAGATACCTTAGAATAAAAAAACTCCTGGAAGTAGTCGCTGGGAAGCTTGTATTCATTCCATACTATTAAATCAACCTACCACGTGGCCACGCGAGGTGTGTGTGGTAAAGGTTGTAATACAAAAGTTTCAAGTGTCCCTCTTACCTAATTTATGCAATCTCTATAGTCCATAGCATTCACTGTTACAAAAACACAACCTCTCCTTCCTCTAAAGCACGTATAGTACGACCCAAGCTCGAAACATAAAAAAATAGACTTTTGTCGTGACCCGAAAGTAAAATGACCTGTTGTCCTGACCGAAATATGAAACATAAGTGTGGTAGCATTTTCCCAGAACCATTGACTCTACGCGCTGATCAATGCATTGATTGTAAAATACATTAGTGTGTTTTTTTTTTTTTTGGGGGGGGGGGGGGGGTGAGGGGGGAAGAGAATCGGCAAATCGAAGTTCGGAGTTTATCGGATAAATTCGAAGTTACCAAAATGTTTTCCGGCGGGTGTTTTTCGACATTTTCGGATTTACCCGAAAACACGGAACCCTAGGTATGATATACAATAAAGCAATGCGTAGGATTGCCTTCGGAGCGGCCAGTGACTTAATTTTATTCATAAAGCTTTATTTTTTTTTTAGCGATTGAGCAGGTTTATGTGCATAATACACCACTTAGTTTATGAAATCGGAAAAAGGTTGAATCCTCTGTGGCAAACACTGAGCAGCCTTATATGCGAAGTTACATTTTTAGACAGAGAATAAATTAAAGACAAAGAATTGTCGGCTGTCGGCATATTTTTCCCGCATTCCACAAATGCTCTCCGATTTGCAAGTTTTCCTATACGTAAGTTCGAGCGATGTTAAAGCAATAAGCGCGATCATGTTACTTGCGCTTATCGAGAGACGGCGCCACAAGTTGAAGAGCGGGCCCACGTCAAACCTAAGGGGGACGTTTGTAATACACAATGTCGGACGCCTTCTGCGGTGATAGTTCGCAAGTGCGCATGCGCAGCGTCCTCTCGTGGCGACGAGGAAACCAGGCGGAGGCGTTTGCAGACGATCAACGCGTTCGTCACCTCCTCACAGTTAGTATTGCAAAGGCTATGAGTCTATGGGTTTATAGGTCACGTGGTCTCTGGGTCACGTGGCCCATAGACCAGGTGACCACGGTCGAGCAGTTCGAAACTCTCCCTAATAAATGGGCTCTCTCTAACCTGAAGTGACGTCGCGAACTAATCGATAACTCAGTCGTCTAGGAACACGTCCGCCGTTGACTTTGGCAAGTTCCTTGGTCTCAAACTTTACTGGAAGAGAAGTACGCCTTTAACCTTTGCGAGGTAATATGCGCATTCGACGAAAGTTCGAGATTTCGATGTGCAGGTGCCGATTTTCCGGTCCCTTTTGCAGCGGAAACACTGTGGCCATCCTATACTGTAACCATTGCAAAATATTAACAAACAAAAAATGAAAATGAAAAAAACCTCGAAATGGGTTTGAATTGTGTAATATTCGTATGCATTTTTTCTTTTAAAAAACAAAAAATACCCTTAAAAATCAATATTTTATTTGCTTTAATGTGTGACAGTATATACTATTAGTTCCATTATTACTTATAAAATTTGTAATAGCAACCGTCTGACAACCTCTTCAGATTTTTCTCTTTTATCTTTTTCGTCCTTCATGTCAAATTATACAACAACAATAAAAAAAGAAGTTTAAATGACATTTTAGGCAGCAGCAAGCCTGGATAAGAGCCCCCGCGTATTTTACGCGCTGCTGAGCGCTAAGGGGAAGGCTTCGTGCGATCGCGTGAAAACTTAAAGCAATAAATACCCACTTCAAAACCCAGGGCTCGTTCGAAAGTGGTCCTTAGTATGCCCTAAGCAAACATGAATTCAGCGACCCGGCCCATTTGAATGTCCGCATAGCTTCTCCCGTAAGGAAGTCGTCGAAAGTCAAACGGGTCAAGGAGAAACCTCGTGCAGCAATTCACGCGGATCGAAGACCTCGGCGCATTGGCTCGTTTTTCTTCCTCATTTCAAGCGGCAAACTCCGTCAACTATATACTGCCACGGACAGCTAAAAACGCGGTCGCCGACCGAGAATGGCCAAGGTAATGCACCATGGTAAAATAGCGCCAAACGCAACCCCCGTATGGTCGCCATTTTGGTTCATAAAATCAGCAGTTTCTCC
The DNA here is from genome assembly GCA_037355805.1 of Ixodes ricinus. Lineage (NCBI taxonomy): Eukaryota > Metazoa > Arthropoda > Arachnida > Ixodida > Ixodidae > Ixodes > Ixodes ricinus. The sequence goes on from JAZHYW010005094.1 coordinate 53,336, forward strand.
TCGACCTCTCTCTCCATTCTTGGCGAGCCAATTTGAATTTCCGGTGACAGGTTGCTTTATCGAGCTATTTCTTGAATAACAAGGTTTTGTTATCCCCATACTGGCGAAACAAGCGCCCGTCTTCGCACAGCGCCACCCCATGCGGTGACAGCTAGTGCTTGGCGGCATTAAAAATAATTTTCCTGGTTTGAAATACCCAAGAACCTATTAAAAGTTATATCTGTATGCGTGGGGATTAACACGCGCCCCGTTATTTGCTAAAACGTCGATTCGTTCCAATGACCGTTGTTCGCTAAAGCGTCATTCGCTCATGCTGATACGGACCAGACACGAAATGTCTCGATATTCGTTTTATTCACAATCAGAAAAAGAAGAAAAAAAAACAATAATAAAGACAGTTTTGGGGCATATAACACCGAGGTTGAAACGGCCTTTCTACGGATGCAGCGGTATAACTTTATTGTTTGCAAAATAAATATGTGCTTGCATACTGTATAGTCTACAACTTGTGAGAGCCAGCGCACTTTCAGTCAAATCACTGTAACTATTTTTTTCTTTTCGAAGAGTGAACCGTAGCTGTGAAAGGAAATCTTAAAAAGAATACTTGACGTGGAACGAAACTAAGTTACAAATACAGCCGCACGCTAACAAATATAACCAGTTACATTTGCACCTGCAAAAAAAAAGGTAGCAAAATTAAATTTGAAATGGCTTTACGTCTTTCGATTTTTCGGAAAACACGTTTTTAATTAAGTGAACCACGATATGTAGCCTAGTCCACTGCGTTCATTGTCGTTTCTGTCTTCCTATAGCTTTTGGACCTCTGCCAGCGGCACGTTCTCAAGGTACTCACCGTGCCAAAGTGGCAAGAAATACGTATCTTTCGTTATATACTCCCCGCCCTTGAAGGTAGTCATCGTCGCCCGGCTAGCTCAGTCGGTAGAGCACGAGACTCTTAATCTCGGGGTCGTGGGTTCGAGCCCCACGTTGGGCGGATCTTTGTTTGTTTACTCTTCGACGTTATAAACTTTACGGGCAGCTTTGAAACGACACCGATCTCACTTCCAACGTCATAGGAGCCTTCTTTAATTGTACTGCTCCACACTTACGATCGAGACTAAAACATCTAAAACGCCTTTTTTTTCCTTTTTTTTTTTTTACGAGGAGCACGAGTTGTCAACGCCAGTTCTGCAGCTGTTTGCATCTCGTGTGGCATCCGTCACAAAATTGATCCCGGCTCCGTTGGCTTGATGTGTGTAACTTTCCAAGATGGAAAAGGCAAAGCTTAGGAATTATCAGAGCACAAAGCTCAAATAACAGGCTCACACGTCAAATGTACGGAAATTGCTGAGCTCCCAGCACTTGCATACAGTTCGGGGAGGTAACTTTATTTCAAGAAACTGAAACTCCAGGAGTTCTAAGCTCCAGTTCTTGGTATCAAGAGCTGATTGTAACTTCACTAGGATTTATGTTAATGAAATTGCATCCGATCGCCTGTAAGCTCTGTTTTTGGCCTCTTTTGACGTTATAATATTTACCGGCAGCTTTAAAACGACACGGGCGTCACTTCTAAGGTCAGTGTGAGCCTTCTTCAGTTGTACTACTCCACACTACACCTAAAAATCTCTCTCTTTTTTTTTTCTTTTTTTTTTTTTGTTACGAGGAGCACGAGGAACACATTCTGTTCAGCAGCCGTTTGTATCTCGTGTGGCATCCGCCACATTTGATCCCGGTTCTGTTGGCGTGTGGAACTTTCCAAAATGGAAAAGGCAAAACTGAGAAATTATCAGAGCATGGTGGTTCCTCAAATAACAGACTCACATGTCAAATATAAGGAAATTGCTGAGCTCCCAGCACTTGCAAACAGTTCGGGGAAGTAACTTTTTTTTTTTTTTTCAAGAAACTGCAACTCTTCAGAAGTTCTGAGCTCCGGTTCTTGCTATCAAGACCTGATTGTAACCTCACTAGAATTTATGTTAATGAAATTGTATCCGATCGCATTAAGCTCTGTTTCGAACCGACCTTTCCATGTCCATGTGACCAGATAACAGAACCACCGCAGTATTATCAGGCGACTATTCACGTCTCCGGGACCTTATTCGAGTATGCTTCATGCGCCTGATGAACAACGATTTTTGTGCACTCGGGCGCGGTAGTGCGGACCTCACCGAACCCTGGATACCGCTTAGTCTGTCAAAGAAGCGGATATGCAAAACCTCCAACTAAAAAAAAAAAAAAAGAAAACTCAAGAATTAATGTTTTTGTGTGAAAGCTTTTGTACATGTGTTTTTTATTCTTTCCATACTAAGCCATTATCCCGACATTTTTTTTCCTTTTTTTTCATATTGATTATTTCTATCAGCGACTTTATCTATCGTTCTTGGCACTTATACGTCTCGAGGAAGCAGCGTACGGCTACGTGATAAGGTTCTATCTCACTACTGACATTTCTCGGAGGATGTACACGGGGAACAACTTAATGCGATGAGAGTCACAAAGTTGCTGCTACGAAGTAATTTAGTTGCAGCTACAGTTACTCGGGCCAACGGACAATTCAGTTGCATTTTCAAACATTTTCCTGCAAGTTTCACCCATTCAAGTTACTTACAAAATAACTTAGTTAAAGGTTCTAATTACTCCCGCTAATCCCCCCCCAATCTTAATTTACTTTCTCTCTTTCAATCTCTAATTACTCTCGAAATATATGATGTCGAGATGTGCTGCGGCTGATCACCAACCGCTTGTTTGCCGACGAAGAAAAGATGCGATCAATTCGGTGATCTGCTCACAACAGTGTGCTGAGAAGTGGCAACACGTAGCATCGACGTTGAGACGAAATCATTCTTAATCTGTGTATCGGTCAGCATAATTTTGATCGGTATAAATAAATGGGAAGTTATCACAGCTACTGAAATATCATCGTGTACTTTAGAATGCATTTGGTTACCTAAATTATGCTACACTAACTTCGATTATTTTAATCTTTTCTGCAGCTCTGCAGATGGCCTTGAGCGCATCTAGCACGCTCCTTGATGACAGTTCACAATCATGGCGATTGTGTAATGCATATGTGAGTCGCTTACTCCGTTGAAGACATGCGCACGCTAGCCTTCGTTTCACGAATGCCCCATTTCACGATTCAATAATTCTACTTGGCTTACTGCACAATATTAAAAAAAAGCGTGCATGTCTATTTCCCTTTTAAAGCACGCTGGAATCTATAGTCGGCGACAGGTTAATTAAGAGTTCAGGAGAAGCTCCTCCCACCTCTTTTCATTATAGCAGAGCGAACGGTGGAGAGGAGGTCGCTTCCTCTCCAGTGATCTCTCCGCCAAACTGGAAAGAGGTAGGAAAAGTTTCCCCGAACCCTTAACCAAGAGTGCAGCATTTATCAGAAAAAAACAAAGCTTCCCAATAACGTGTTTTTCTTTGGACGCAAAACCGCCATCAACGTTTGGATTTTGTGGATGTGAAATGAATACATCGGAACTTCAATATCCCCGCAAATATCAATATATTCTTTCTTCATACGTGCACAAATCTGAGTTGTTTTTTTTTTTTTTTTTTAATGTAATATTTGCCTACGATGCCGCGCTCATTGCATTTTTTTTCTCGAAAACGCATTTAGATCATTGACGATGTTGTAAATTTTTATTTTGGAAGATAGCTAAAATAAATAAAAAAATAAAATTTGTCTATCTATACGTGGACCACCAAACGGTATAAGCAATGAAAAATAAATAAAAAGGGTCTAATATGACCAAAAAAAGAGAAAATTTTGATTTAAAAGCCAATCAACAAAGAAAAACAAGGAGGCACCGAAACTACTAAATCGGGGACGGGCTCGTGTGTTGTCCGCGGGCTTTTATCGAGTATAACGTAGCATTCGTTAAATACTTCCCGCCCTCATAGTTTGTCATCGTCGCCCGGCTAGCTCAGTCGGTAGAGCACGAGACTCTTAATCTCGGGGTCGTGGGTTCGAGCCCCACGTTGGGCGGATCTTTTTGTTTTTGGCCTGTTTCGACGTTATAAAATTTACCGACCCTTCCCTGTCCTTTTCAAACGACACCCATGTCACTTCCATCGTCATTGGGAGCCTTCGTCAGTAGTACTAATCCACACTTGTAATCAAAACAAAACTTTTTTTTTTTTTCGACGAGCACGGTAAAGTTAGTTTAGCAGCCGTTTGCATCTCGTGTAGCATCCATCACCGGATTGATCCTGGCTCTTTTGGCTTGACGTGTGGTACTTTCCGAAATGAAAAGGCAAAACTGAGAAATTATTAGAGCATGGTGGTTCCTCAAATAACAGACTCACATGTCAAATATAAGGAAATTGCCAAGCTCCCAGCACTTGCATACAGTTTGGGGAAGTAACAAATTTGTTTCCAAGAAACTGCAACTCATCAGAAGTTCTAAGCTCCGGTTCTTGGTATCAAGACCTGATTGTAACTTCACTAGAATTTATGTTAATGAAATTGCATCCGATCGCCTGTAAGCTCTGTTTTGAACCGACCCTTCCCTGTCCAAAATGAATACAAAACAGAACCACCGCAGTATTATCAGGCGTCTATTCACGTCTCCGGGACCTTACTCGACTATTCTTCATGCGCCTCATGTTCAAAGATTTTGACGCACTCGGGCGCGGTAGTGCGAACCTCACCGAACCCTCGATACTGCTTGCTCTCCCAGAGAAACGAATATGCAAAACATCTCACTAATAAAAAAAAAAAAGAAACGCAAGAAATAATGGAAGCTTTCGATTGTGTGCTTTATTCGTTCAATACTAAACCATTAACATGACTTTTTTTTTCTAATATCGATTATTTCTATCAGCGAGTTTATCTATCGTTCTTGGCACTTTCGTTTCGAAAAAGCAGCGTACGGCTACGTGATAAGGTTCTATCTCACTGCTGACATTTCTTGGAGAACGACACGTGGAACAACTTATAGCGATGATAGCCACAAAAGTTGCTGCCACGAAGGAATTTAGTTCCAGCTACGGTTACTCGGCGCTAACGTGTAAATCGGTTCCATGTTGAAAATCTTTCTGCCAGTTTCACCCATTGAATTGCTACTCCCGAATAACTCAGTTTAAGGTTGTAATTACTCTCGCTAATCCCTCCACAATCTTTATTTGCTTTCTCTCTCTTTCACTTTCTAATTACTCTCAAAATATATGGTGTCGATATGTGCTGCGGCTGACCACCAACCACTTGTTTGCTGACAAAGAAAGGATTCGATCGATTCTGTGATCTGCTCACAACAGTGTGCTGAGAAGTCACAACACGTAGCATCGATGTTGAGACGAAATCATTCTTAATCTGTGTATCGGTCAGCATAATTTTGATCGGTATAACTAAAATGGGGAAGTTATCACAGCTACTGAAATATCATCCTGTACTTTACAATGCATTTGGTTACCTACACTAAGTTCAATTATTTTAATATTTTTTAACTCTGCAGATGGCCTTGAGCGCACCTAGCACGCTCCTTGTGACAGTTCACATTAAAGGCGATTGTGTAATGCATATGTTAGTCGCTTGCTCCAATGTAGACATTCGTACGGTAGGCTTCATCTCACGAATGCCCCATTTCCCGATTTGATCATTCTACTTGGCTTACTGCATAATATAAAAAAAAGCCGTTCATGTCTACTTTTTTTAAAAACACGCTGGAATCTATTGTCGGTGACAGGTTAATTAAGAGTTCGGGGACAGCTCCTCCCACCTACTATAGTAATTACGTTAAGGGTGCAGCATTTACCAGCCAAAAACAAAGCTTCCAAAAAGGTATTTTTCTTTGGACGCAAGACCGCCATCAATGTTTGGATTTTGTGGATGTGAAATAAATGCATCGTGACTTCAATATTCTTAATCGCACACAAGTAAGAGTTTTTAGGGTTTTTTTAATGTAATTTGTTTAGGATGCCGCGCTCATAGCATTTTTTTTCTCGAAAACGTATTTAAATCATTGACGATGTTCTATATTTTCATTTTCTAAGTGCTAAAAGAAATAAAAATAAAATTTGTCTCTATATAACTGCACCACCAAACGGTATAACTAGGGTGTGTACTTTCCGGTGTTTATTTTTGAGAAATATCGGCGGATGTTTTTCGGTGTTTATTTATTTTCGAAACACCGGTGTATATCGGTGGAACGTCACACGACGAGGCTAAAATCGGTGATTATCGGTGGAAAAAAAATGCGATTTATCACAGACAGAGATTTCCAATTTTATTTACATATTTCATACACTTTTTCTGGAGGAAGCGTCTATTTCTCAAACTTGGTTAATATAGTAAATGCAAGCATACTTCGAGAGGCTTGCATCCGTCATAGCAGCACGTTCCTGGCGGTTCACAACCCGCAATTTTGAAAACGCACGCTCCACATTTGCGCTGGGCACAGGAAATCCCAAAATGTCCAGCGAGGCTTGTGACAGTAGTGGCAGTCAGGTAAATGAAGTTTCCAGAATAACACTGGATCAACTGTGCTAGTCAGAGCATACTGGCGGTAACAAAGAAACTCGGATTCTAGGTCACTCAGCTTGCGCTCGTCTCGCAGGACCAGCCAATAGATACTTTCATAAGGCACAAAATCCCTCTGGCAGCTCCACGTTTATGCACAGATTAACAATTTGCACGCGGAACAACGACGATTCATCCATGAAATCTGTAGCGTAGTCATCCGGAGCTTCCGCTTGCGTCCCATCCTGGTGGCCTTCTACTCGCGTGACGACGATACTTGAAGTGTTCGACGAAAGGAAGCAAATCTCACGTTGAGAAAACCCGCAGACGCGGGACGGACGCGCCTTCTCAAACACGTCTGCAAATTTTTTAACAGAACGGTCCTTTTACATACAGCGAAAAAACCCCACGCCAACAAAACCCTTTTTCCGTTTCCCCAAAAGCCCATGGAAACAAAACAGATAACAATGAACGCATCTCAGTTCTCAAAGGTCAGTAGCCCTGTACGACACGGATAACTGCAATCATACTTAAAAAACAAGCGAGCTGGTGATTATTCATGGTAATAAAACCCGAGACTCAGAAACACAGAAGGGTGTTCCTGAGTCTCGGGTTTTATTACCATGGACGACACGGATGTTGGCAATGTCTTCCAGGAACCACAGCAACCTCTGAACACATGGCTTGCACCGACATCACTTGGTCAGACAGAATTCGCAACTTTCAGCGATGGTGGTACCGCGGTGTGAGAATCGCGCTCCCTAGCTCCTGGATGATCGGCCTCATAATAAATGGCCTTGCCTACACCTTCCCGGCGTGAAAAAATAACGTAAGGCTCTAATACTGCTCGTATACAGCAAAGCTAGAATTACTTTCGCGTCGCAGACCCAGCCTCGTCCCGCTGTTTTACGACGATCATCCAGATGACAGCCATTTTGATAGGCACCACTGCGCCCCCTTTAGGCCGTGAAAGTTGCGAATAGGGAAAGGGCACGTCAGAGCGTACCCTCCACGACGTTAATTTTTCCACAAAAGGGGGCCATGGGAGACACAATGGGGGAAAGGCGTGTGAGAGCTTAGCTTCCACTGCGTTAACTAGACGCTCTTGACCCCAGAAAGGACACTGGAAGAATGCAAGAACCACGAGATGACACGTTTGACGAACCTCTACGGGGAAAGGGTTTCGCTAGGTCGGAAACATGCAACGACCGGTGTTTTTCGGTTTTTAAGCAGGGCGTAAATATCCAACCACCGGTGTTTTTCGGTTTTAACCGATTTTATATTTTCGTCACCGACGGATGTTTATCGGTGTTTTTCGGTTAAAACCGGAAAATACACACCCTAGGTATAACCAATGAAAAATAAATAAATAGGGTCTAATATGACCAAAAAGGGAAATTATGATTTAAAAGCCAATCAACAAAGAAAAAACAGGGAGGCAGCGAAACTACTAAATGGGGTACGGGCTTGTGTTCTGTCAACGGGCTTTTATCGAGTATAACGTAGCATTCGTTAAATATTTCCCGCCCTCAAAGGCTGTCATCGTCGCCCGGCTAGCTCAGTCGGTAGAGCACGAGACTCTTAATCTCGGGGTCGTGGGTTCGAGCCCCACGTTGGGCGGATCTTTTTGTTTTTGGCCTCTTTCGACGTTATAAACAGTACCGGCAGCTTTGAAACGACACCGATCTCACTTCCAACGTCATAGGAGCCTTCTTTAATTGTACTGCTCCACACTTACGATCGAGACTAAAACATCTAAAACGCCTTTTTTTTTTTTTTTTTTTACGGGGAGCACGAGATGTCAACGCCAGTTCTGCAGCTGTTTGCATCTCGTGTGGCATCCGTCACAAAATTGATCCCGCCTCCGTTGGCGTGATGTGTGTAACTTTCCAAAATGGAAAAGGCAAAGCTTAGGAATTATCAGAGCACAAAGCTCAAATAACAGGCTCACACGTCAAATGTACGGAAATTGCTGAGCTCCCAGCACTTGCAAACAGTTCGGGGAAGTAACGTTTTTTTGTTTTTTTTTCAAGAAACTGCAACTCTTCAGAAGTTCTGAGCTCCGGTTCTTGCTATCAAGACCTGATTGTAACCTCACTAGAATTTATGTTAATGAAATTGCATCCGATCGCCTGTAAGCTCTGTTTTGAACCGACCCTTCCCTGTCCGTATGACCAGAAAACAGAACCACCGCAGTATTATCAGGCGACTATTCACGTCTCCGGGACCTTACTCGACTGCAGCTCATCCTTCATGCGCCTGATGGACAAAGATTTTTACGCACTCGGGAGCGGTAGTGCGGATCTCACCGAATTCTCGATACCGCTTGGTCTGCCAGAGAAGCGAACATGTAAAACCTCTGACTAATTAAAAAAAGAAAACAAAACAAAAAAAAAACGCAAGGAGTAATTTTTTTGTTTGAAAGCTTTCGGATGTGTTCTTTATTCTTTCAATACTAAGCCTTTTCTTTTTTCTGATACCAATTATTTCTCTCGGCGAGTTTATCTATCGTTCTTGGCACTTACGTTTCGAGAATGCAGCGTACGGCTACGTGATAAGGTTCTATCTCACTACTGACATTTCTCGGAGGATGTACACGGGGAACAACTTAATGCGATGAGAGCCCCAAAAGTTGCTGCTGCGAAGTAATTTAGTTACAGCTACAGTTACTCGGGCCAACGTGTAATTCAATTGCATTTTGAAAAATCTTTCTACAAGTTTCACTTACTGCAATTACAACAAAAAAAATATTAGTTTTTTTCCACGATTTTAATTTACTTTATCTCTTTTCACTCTCTGATTACTCTCGAAATATAGGATGTCGAGATGTGCTGCGGCTGATAGCCAACCACTTGTTTGCTGACAAAGGAAGGATTCGATCGATTCTGTGATCTGCTCACAACAGTGTGCTCAGAAGTCGCAACACGTAGCATCGATGTTGAGACGAAATCATTCTTAATCTGTGTATTGGTCAGCATAATTTTGATCGGTATAACTAAAATGGGGAAGTCATCACGGTTACTGAAATATCATCCTGTACTTCAGAATGTATTTGGTTACCGAAATTGTGCTACACTAAGTTTGATTAGTTTAATATTTTTTCAGCTCTGCAGATGGCCTTGAGCGCATCTAGCGCGCTCCTTGTGACAGTTCACAATCATGGCGATTGTGTAATGCATATGTCAGTCGCTTGTCTGTCTTTCGATATAAAACGCGTTATATTTCTCTTTTGGGGTAGGGCTCGTGTGACCGGAAGGGAGCAACGAGGGAGGAGGGCGAGGGGGGGGAGGGAGTTACGAGCAGTATTTTAACACGCGAAGAGCCGCATGCGGCTCGCGCTCCGCAACTTGGCCACCCCTGGTATAACCAATAAAAATAAATAAATAGAGTGTAATATGACCAAAAAAGGAAAGTTTCATATGAAAGCCAATCAACAAAGAAAAACAGGGAGGCAGCGAAACTACTAAATGGGGTACGGGCTTGTGTTTTGTCAGCGGGCTTTTATCGAGTATAACGTAGCATTCGTTAAATATTTCCCGCCCTCGTAGTTTGTTATCGTCGCCCGGCTAGCTCAGTCGGTAGAGCACGAGACTCTTAATCTCGGGGTCGTGGGTTCGAGCCCCACGTTGGGCGGATCTTTTTTTGTTTTTTGCCTCTTTCGTCATTATAAAATTTACCAGCAGCTTTGGAACGACACGGATATCACTTCCAACGTCATTTGGGAGCCTTCTTCAGTTGTACTACTCCACCCTTACCATAGAGGCTAAAGCATTCCTAAAACCTTTTTTTTTTCTTCTTTTTTTTTCTTACGAGGAGCACGAGATGTTAACAAAGCTGTGCAACAATTTTACTGCTTTGCTTAAATAATTTGGGAGTTGGTGTCTCGACCTTTCTGAAGTAAAGAACAAAAAGAAAACGCTTTTGTCTGCATGTCCTAGTTTCTATTTTAAAAATTTACAAAGATTGAGGTTTTCGGCAGCTCTCAGCTCCTTCACCATCTTCCGAGTCACGTGCGCTGTGACGTCATTGGGGGTCGCGCGGGGTTCCGGTGAAGCTCTCTCTAGAGCCATCAGTGAGCACTGAGCAGCGAGAACTCACCCGCTCGGGACCACGTGACTACGTGCTTGCGCAGCGCGATCAACGTGGCGAAAGGAGGAAAGTCTCGTGTCCGGGTCCGGCCATCCCCGTCCGGCTCTGCCCCCTTTCCCCTCCGACTTCCGGTGACTGATTGCGGTAGTAGATAGAGTGGACGGTTTTGTCGACCTCGGATAGATGGCGCCACTAAAACTCCGTATAATAAAAGTTTTGTCGATGATACCAGGTTTTTGACGCATTCATATTTATGTTGGAACGACAAGATTTATAGAAAAATTACCTTTTGTCGAGCAGGTATTTGCACAACTCCCTTTCTTTTTACAAGTCCCCCATTGACGGCATGCCGCGTGGTTCCCATGGCCGCCGCTCGTGGCTGCAGGTCGGGAAATATGCTAATTTTTGCCTCGCGATTACGCGGCGGAATCGCAACATTTCGAAGGAAGGAGATGTGTTTTCTGTCCTTTGTGACAAGGTAAACGATGCAAAAAGTAGAAGATGCAAATTCTTTCAACGGTAAAATTTTTGCACAGCTCCTTTAAAGCCTGTTCAGCAGCCGTTTGCATCACGTGTGGCATCCGTCACAGAATTGATCCCGGCTCCGTTGACTTGATGTGTGGAACTTTCCAAAATGGAAAAGAGAAAACTGGGGAATTATCAAAGCATGGAGGTTCCTCAAATAACAAGACTCACATGTCAAATATAAGGAAATTGCCAAGCTCCCAGCACTTGCGTACAGCTAGGGGAGGTAACTTTATTTCCAAGAAACTGCAAACTCTTCAGGAGTTCTAGGCTCCAGTTTTTGGTATCAAAACCTGATTGTAACTTCAATAGAAGTTATGTTAATGAAATTGCATCCGATCGCCTGTAAGCTCTGTTTTGAACCGACCCTTCCTTGTCCGTATGACCCCAAAACAGAACCACCGCAGTATTATCAGGCGACTATTCACGTCTCCGGGACCTTACTCGACTGGCTCATGCTTCATGCGCCTGATGGACAACGATTTTTTCGCACTCGGGCGCAGTAGTGCGGACGTGCGGACATCACCGAACAAAACGCAGAGTAATTTTTTTGTCTGAAAGCTTTCGGATGTGTTCTTTATTCTTTCAATACTAAACCAATAACCTGACTTTTTTCTTTTTTTTTTCACATCAATTATTTCTATCAGCGAGTTTATCAATCGTTCTTGGCACTTTCGTTTCGAAAAAGCAGCGTACGGCTACGTGATAAGGTTCTATCTCACTACTGACATTTCTTGGAGAACGACACGTGGAACAACTTATGGCGATGAGAGCCAGAAAACTTGCTGTTACGAGGTAATTCAGTTCCAGCTACGGTTACTCCGGCCAACATGTAATTCGGTTGCATTTTGAAAAATCTTTCTACAAGTTTCATCTATTGAAGTTACTTACAAAATAACTTAGTTAAAGGTTATAATTACTCCCGCTAATTCCCCCACCATCTTAATTTACTTTCTCTCTCTTTCAGTATCTGATTACTCTGGAAATATATGATTTCGAGATGTGCTGCGGCTGATCGCCAATCGCGTGTTTGCCGACGAAGAAAAGATGCGATCAATTTAGTGATCTGCTCACAACTGTGTGCTGAGAAGTGGGAACACGTAGCATCGATGTTGAGACGAAATCACTCTTAATTTGTGCATTGGTCGGCATAATTTTGGTCAGTATAACTAAAATGGGGAAGTTATCACAGTTACTGAAATATCATGGTGCACTTTAAAATGTGTTTGGTTACCCATATGGTGCTTCACTAAGTTCGATTACTTAATCATTTTGCAGCTCTGCAGATGGCCTTGAGCGCATCTAGCACGCTCGTTGTGACAGTTCACAATCATGGCGATTGTGTAATGCATATGTGAGTCGCTTGCCCCAATGCAGACATGCGCAAGCTACCTTTCACCTCACGAATGTCCCATTTCACGATTCAATCATTCTACTTGACCGACTGCACAATATTTTTAAAATTCAGCCAAAAAACAAGGCTTCCCAAAAAGGTGCTTTTCTTTGGACACAAGACCGCCATCAACGTTTGGATTTTGTGGATGTGAAATGCATCGTGGCTTCTATGTTCCCGCAAAAATCAATATATTTTTTTTCTTCATACGTAAAGATTACTCGCACAAGAGACTGAGATTTTTTTTTCCTTCATAAATTTACGATGCCTACGATGCAGTGCTCATCGCATTTTTCTCGAAAAAACGTATTTAAATAAATGATGATGTTTTACCGTAAGAACGTAGCCGCCGTCTTGTCGTTGCATAGGTAAAGAGAATCAAATATTTATGAAGCTCGTCGGAAGTAAAATGAAACTCTGCAACGCAAATTCACCCGCATACCTCGCGGTTGCTCCTTTTTCCTGCCCGCATTTCATCGGAAGCAACACGCCAATTTCACGTTTGCACTCACGCTCAAATTCGGATTTCTTTACCTCAGCTCCAACAAGCGCTAGGGGGAAACTCTGATAACGGGAAGCACACCCTTACATCTTTGTTTGAGTTAGTTAAACCGTGCATATTCTTTTTTTCATCGAATAAATAGTAAAGTGTGAAGGCATTCTGGGGAAGGTTAACGATGACGAATTGTACGTGAGACTGTAGTAAGAAAAGGAAACCTGTTTGCCCTTTTGTAGCACAGTGTGAAACAGGAGAATGCAGAGCGCAAGACCGTCTGCTGTCTTTTGCAGGGTCGTGGTGACGTCAGAAAGAAGCCGAGCTCTGATTGGCTCTGATTGAAGGAGAGTGGGTAGACCTGAAAGCAGGCTGCCTTGAGGTCTACCCACTATCTTTCAATCCGAGCCAATCAGAGCTCGGCGTCTTCCTGACGTCACCACGACCCCTGCAAAAGAAAGCAGACGAACTTGTGCTGCGTATAGAATCTTTCCTTCCTTGTTTATTGGAAAGTCGGCGCTCCTGACGACTAAAGTCACTGGATCCTGGGAAAGTAGCGCCAAGCTCCCCGTATGGTCGCCATTTTGGTTCGTAATATGAGCAATTTCTCCGAGCCGATCTATATTCGCTGGTGACGGGTAGCTTTATGGAGATTGTAGACCGAGCTATTGCTATCCACACACCGGCGAAACAAGCGACCATCCTCGTACCACCACCGCATGCTGTGTCGTTGCTTGGACGCACTAAAAAATAGGTTTACTCTTTTAAAATACGCGAGAAGAACTATATAATTGTAAGAGATCCGTGGAGATGGGCATGATTGATAAGTTGATTGCATACACAGTGCCAAAGACGCTTATATTGGCGAGGAACGCTTCCAGTACGATGATGCTCCATCAGGGGCGGATCCAAGGGGAAGGTGGGGGGGGGGGGCGACGCGGGCGGCCGCCCCTCCCAAACAAAGTCGACCTCCCCTTCCCCCTTCTCGGAGGGCAATTTGACATGGGTGGACCCCCCCGGTGCACACGAAAGAATGGGAGAATAGTATCCTTTCAAATCCCCCCTCCCCCCCATCCCCCCCAAAACGGAGTTCTGGGTCCTCCCCTGTGCTCCATGATGATCTTGGCGCGACTGGTTTAGAACGACCCTCTGGAAGCTTCGAAGATTTGAATGGACCGAGATGGCGATTTCCATGGCAACGCAGACTCTATATAACGCGTTTTCGGTTTTCGGTTTTGTTCTACTCACGACACCACTGTTGTAAATAAAATTTTCTAACCAGATTAGCCAATCGACTTGCGAGGTTTTGGTCGTCTCTATGTTAGTGTCTATTTGTGTCCGGATAGCGGGTAGGGAAGGCAATGGCCCTACTTTCCCAGGATCCAGTGACTTTACTGACGACGTGAAGCAACAGAAGCGGAAACGCGAGAGACGACATGATACACGTGGAAACAATAATTTTCCGTTCCGCTCTTTTCTTTTTTTTTTTTTTTTGCTCGGCGTACAGTTTTTATTTCCTGTGTCATCCTAAAATTCACCTGCGTCTGTTGTCGACCGAACAATACGGTGCGCAGCTTTTTGAGCCTTCCACGCTGGCCCTGCCTCTCGCATTTGTAATAAAAATTACCTGAAAAAAGCCAACGCTCCAATAACACATTTTAAATAAAAGATAGTCAAACTCTCGAAAACATAATTTATTATCTCTTATTCCCCAGCAAAATATTTAAAAAAATACATAACTCCCTAACATTTTTTTGTTTCTTTCTGGGTGACGAGGAAAGAAAATTTATTTTACAAACCTTGGTCGTCTCTAAAAGCACTAATCTTTAGCAGTACTGTTTCTTCGCAGATTGGTGTTATCTGCAAGCGGTGTTTTGTGGAATATCCGCCGAGGGAAACCATGTAATTAAGGCATATAGTGAAATCATCGTGAATTTCACGATATCTTGGACAGAACGTGCGCGTGGATGTTTTAGGTTTTGAGTTCCAATGCATGATTAACTATACTACCGGTTTCGATATCAAATCTCGCTCAAATCAGTATTTCACTGAATCAGTTGTCACAATAGACTTTAAGAACATGACCTCACTCGGTGTCGAAACTCTAAAATTTAAAACAGTTAACATATTTATATACTTTCTTTTAGCTTTTTTTTAGGGCCGGGGGGGGGGGGGGACGGAGGACAATGAAGGGAGGTCTTGAATCCCCTCTCCAAAAATGTCAAGGCTTTATATATTTACTCTCTTAAAAGTAATATACAGAAGATAACCGATGCTCGATCATCATTTATTGGATATGTCGGCCTGATTTTCTTTTCATTACATTTTAAATTTTTTTGTAAAATTAGGAAAACACACTTTCAAGAAACAATACATTATAGGACAACAGAAACAATATAAAATATCCGTTCATAGTTGTAAAACTAATTGTTTTTTTTTTGTTTTGTTTTTTCGTTTTTAATGCTGCATACCACTTTTTTTTTTTTTCCGTGCCGACACCAACGGTGGGCGGGTCAAGGGACCCTCACGCCGCTCGTCCCTTGCATAATGGACGTCGCGGAACACACTCCGGCCACTCTCCCGATCGCGGACAGTTTAAAAAGAAGAAAAGAGAGCGTCCCAGAGAGAAACCGGCGGCTGTCGGCGGACTTCCTGGGTCAATGAACGTGACTCACCGCGTACAGGGGCAGGTACATCTTGAGGGACTCCTTGAAGGCGTTCAGGCCGACGTACACCGACGCCTCGGAGCAGTGCGGCGTCCATGTGTGTCCGATCTCGTAGCAGTTGTACGGGAGGTGGTATTCCAGTAGCTGCGCGTACTTGCTCAGCAGAGCCATGCTGGTGCGGCGGCGCGAACCCGGCGTCTCCGTCAAACTGGCCGCGGCGGTACCGGCGGCACCATTGGAACGATGCGAGGACGCGATCGGCCGCCGGCAACGACGCGACCGGGAGCAGACGGCGTGGAGAGAGGATCCAGGGAGAGGAGGAGTAAAAAAATGTGCGTCGTCTGCAACTTCCGCCATCTGTCGGAAAAGGACGCCGCCTAGAGTAATCCCTCCTGAGTAGGGGCGGCGGCTTCGGCGGTTGAGAAATTCCCCGACAGGGAACGTCCCGTTCATTTTTGTTTTTATTTTTTGTGTTCTTCGTTTGGAGCGAGAGTGTTTGTGGCACCGTGTAATCGGGGCAGCGCCGAGTTGGTGCGGGAATGGATAGGTCTCCCGCACAACATCAGAATATGCCACCCCCATCAAATGTTTCGTAACTGATATGTGGAGTTGTGGCGTAACATGGCTATACTTGCCTTCAAAAGATATAGGTGCAATCGTTGTGGCTAGTTGCAAACCAGCTTTATATATATATTTTTTAAATAAAAGTTAAGGGGCTTAATTATGCCATTAACATAAATTTTAACTCCTACAAACTGGAGATGGTTGCATCTTTAAAGTTCCAGGCTGTATGGTTTCGTGAACACCTCGACTGGACAGCTCATGTGTCCAGGCTGTATTTAACACTCGCCACATCAATCGACATAACACAAAAATTAAGACTTTTAATACCAAGATGGCTTAAGTGCCAATCATACTCTGCACTTGTTTACTCTCATTTACATGACTGCTCATTGGTTTGGGGAACGACAACAAAGAGCAACCTTGAAGAACTACTGGTGCTCCAGAAAAAAAGCGATTCGATCCATCGAATATCCTGGTTTAATCATCACACATCTGCTTATTTTAAGAAACATCGCTTGCTTACTGTACAGCAGTTAATAATGTTTAATCTTACAAAAATCGCCTTTCATTACCTGAAAACTGACACGGAGTAATTTCACACCCAATTCCCTTTAAGAGATACTCACTACAACTTAAGATTTGTGAAATATGCTAGATGACTAATTCATACGAACTATGGTAAACAAACTTTGACACGGCGAATTTCTCAACTTCTAACCATGCATCCTCAAATATTCTGAATATGGTTTAAAGAATAAAGTGAATAGATACATAAAAAAAGTTCGTATTTTTGAGCATAAATAGAATGCCGCGTAGAAATGCATGGACATCTTTCCCTTTTTTTTTCTCGTTAGCTGACTTGTGCGTGTCTTGTATCTGTTGTGCCACCCTGCCCTAGTGAAGAATCTTATATATATAAAAAATGTTTGGTCCAATAAGCGCATATGGTCAAATAGGATCATATAAGATCACACAAGAAACTTATAACAACATGTAAGAACAATATAAGAAGTTATAAGAATCTTCTCATCAGCATCTTATAACTTCTTATGTAATCTTATATTATTCTTATGTTCTTATAAGCTTCTTGTATGATCTTATATGATCTTACTTGATCATATGCGTTTATTGGACCAAAAATTTCGTATATATTAAAGATTTTTCACTAGAGACTTCCGACTTGTACGCAGTTCAACTACTCTACTCAAGTTACTGTAGTTTAACTACTTTTCTGAGTAGTTTAGTAACTTCCAATTACATTTTTATTTCTATAATTAGTAGTTTACTTTAATTACTTTTTTCGAGTAACTTCTACTCAAATTACAAATTACCTTCGAATTTTAGTGGTTGTTTTGCCTATCAACAAACATCCCTGCACAAAAAGAGATAAGATGTTGGAAGATCAGCTGATATTTGCAAAGACGGGGGAAGCATGTGGCGTAGGAAACGGAGGGGGGGGGGGAGAAGAAAGTGGTTTGGAAAGTCCGAAACCCCCCAAAATTCTCACGAGCCCCCCACTGCAACAACACTGCTACAAGGTGCAGGAAGCGAAGAGACACGACGCAAGAGAGGCCGAATAACTATGGGATTAGCTCCGAAGACTGGCGTTTCTTTGTGTCCTGAAGCTCAAGGAGACTTGACCCATTTGAAGAAAGGGCTGGTCCCCGCTTTTCCCCAACGTAAGAACTTTTGCCCACTACCGGAGATGCACACACTGCATCCTCACTCAAAAGAGGCAACAAAATGCAGCACCCGCTCTGAAGCTCATCTGGTGATCCCATAGTTTGAGCTGAACTCGAAGAATCGCGTGCTAAAGGGCAACGCAAAGGTGACCTTTTTGCGTTGCCTTTCCTCCCAAAACTCAGAATGTGCAGACCTTCAAAAATTCGAAGATGGTTCGAGAAACCTTGGTAATTCCCGAAACTTTTTATATAAAAATAATAAACGAGCGGTGTTGGGAAGTACTCTAAGTATATCGTACTTAGAGTACTACTGTTTAGAAAACTTGTACTTTACTTGAAGTACATTCTCTGAGCATGTACTCGTACTTTACTAAAGTATTTATTCTGGTACGTTCCGAGGAAAGCAAAACTTCCGACTTCAATGAACATTCCCCGAATTTGAAAACAAGAAATGGTGTATCGTCGTGTGAAAACGCGCTCTTTCGAGGCGTCATCTGGTCATTTTTCTGAGTGAAGTAATGGCGGCTATAAGACCGACAAAAATAAGTGCTTTAAAAACTGATTGTGTCAACCAGCTTGTCAGCGAGAGTAAATCAACTACTCTGTGGCGATTTGATTTTATACAAGATTTGCTGCCATTCCAGTAAAAAACTGATGCCCCTCCGATCACCCCTGGAGCAATGAATATAAGTTTAAAAAAAAAACATATGGAATGAAAGCGCATTATGAAAGATTGTGTTAAAAGTACTTGTATTTTACCTTTAAATATATTGTATTTATAGTGTGTTACTTCAAGTACATTGCACCAAATGCACTTATTACCTTACTTGGAGTACATAACCCTCATTTAATTTGTACTTTAATTCAAGTACTTTTTAGATGTACTTTACTCAACACTGTAAACAAGCAAACACTGTCTAAACATCAAGCTCAGGCAGAGCTAAACCTCAAAGTATAAATAATACATTCGCAGTACATCATTGACCAAAAAAAATAAAACAATTGGCACGCAGAAGCAAAACCAGCTACTAAAGAATTTCTGTGAAAAAAACAAGCCGATTCGTATTTGGCTAGCACAATTTCGATAATGGATCAAAACCCATGTACTTTCTTGTTACCACAAAAAAACATATAAAAGTAACTTCAGAAGTAATTCGCTACTTTTTTACGGTAACTAGTAATTTTCTCAGTTACTTTCCATTTAAGTAATTTCTACTCTACTTAAATTACTTTTGAGGTCAATACTCAGTAACTTAACTAAATTACTTTTTTTAGTAACTCGTACATGTCTAGAGTGAAACCTGTATGGGGCACTGGACCTTGGTCAAGTGTTATTATGCTTCTTTTGTCCCTGCCACCTCATTTGAAAATGGCTGAGAAATGGATGAGGGAAACTGTTTCGTTTGCTAGAAACACATTCGTGAAAGCACATACTTAACACTGCTTGCCACCCGGCTTGTTTCATAAACCATGTTGCCCCCTCTCTCGAGAATATTAGAAGGGGGGCCGAGGAGAGAGGATTTCTGCTAACCAGTCATGACGTAATTTTTTTTCTTGCCTAATGGGTGCGTGCAAATATTTGGTGCACGCACACAACGGTCGACCCGTATCAATGGAAAAACTCATGAGCAATTTAATGCGCTTTTGGTGATAATTGGGGCTCCGTACAGCTACCTATACGAGAAGCTCGCGAGTATAGGCCATAATTCTTGTTGGAGCAGTACGCTTACCGAAGAGTGCGGAAGCATGGGCAAGTCTCACAATAACTTGTCATTTATCAAATGTTGAGTGCAAGAGATTTTTTTTTTGAGCTGCATATGTAAGCGGCACAAGCGAGCTCGAAGATTGCTTGAGAATTCACAAGAAAACCATTAATCGGTTTACTTGTAAGAGGCCCCACGTGTGGTCCTTGTTCATTCATCTTTAGGCCTTTTGACAAACCAATGTTGCCTTCACATCTTCTTTGAGCTACCACGGTTTCGACTAACCTTACCCAGCACCTAACTTATCCTAAAAGGTGTCCTAAATGCTGAGCTTCAGGATTTCTGATATCTGAGTCCAAATTTCCAATTACTCTTACGGGCACGTTGGTGTGACAATACAAGGCAGAAAAAAAAAAGGAAAACATTGACTATTTAGAAAAATGTATGCAAAAGTAAAATTATGCTTTAAAGAGCTTTTCCACAGACAAATATTTGTGTGATGAGAGCTCTCTATATCTTTTGAGGAAACGGGGGTGACAATGCGGATTTTTCCAATTTAATTATGATTTGCATGACTTCCAATTGGCTGTAAGGAATGAATGTGTGAAGGCATTGTATATTCCACGATGAGACGGGAGACAGGAGCAGAAAGTGATAGTCATCTGCTGCTGTTTTTTTTTTCCTATCAACTATTGATAACATTTTTTTAAATATTTCTTCGTGTGATGGAACTTGATATCTCGATATTAAAAAAAGGATCTCGTTTTTGTTCACTGAGATATTTTAAGTAGTTGTGTATTCATGCGCACTATACATTGTAATGATTACGATTGTAAATATCAATTATCATAATTCCCTACGCCTTGTATTGGATACTCTGTGTGTTTGCGAACCAGATCGACACCAAATGTCTACTAATCGCTAATTTTTTTTTGTTTTTTTATAACAGTTCGGTTGGGACACGCGTGTCTAAAAATTTATTTCATGCAAAAAAAAATTACAGCAATTTTGACGGCAAGAGATTTATTTGAAATTCTTTCGCGCCAAGTCCATGGCCATCTCGGTCGTTCGCTCTTTCCACCTCAACGTGAAGGCGAAGGCTATCCACCCTCCTCCACGCGCCCGAAATGCCGAGAGAGAAAAGAAGTGGAAAGGAGGTGACTACCAACTAAATCGCATCTCGCGCCGTCAATATTGCTCTAAAAAAAATTTTTTTTTGCGTAAATTTAATTTTTTGACGCGCGTGTTCCAACCAGATTGTCAAAGAAATCGTTTTTCTTTTTATTTCTTTCCAGGGGCTCTTTAATAGACCGTTTTCAATATTCAGTGCCATGTGGTCGCACAGGAAAAAATTTCAAAAGACGTTGAAGCCAAACTTGTGCCGGAAGATTGATTGGACCACACTACAAATTGAACGTTTACGAAGTCGTTGAATCTAGTTTGTTCGTCGTGTTGTACTGACGTCTCGAACGTACCCTCATATGTACTGTGTTTGGTAATGTCTTCAACTTCTTCCTACATCAGCCTCAAGAAGGCCGCCATTAGTTGGGTACCAGATGGCATACATTAAGATGATGATGATAGTAATCAAAGTTGCCAGACCTAATTTTGAAAAGGGTCTATTGATATTACTTTCTGTTATAATTTATTGTATGTTTGCGACCAGCTCTACTTCACAGTGGCTGGATTATAGAGTACCGACGAGTTATTCTCGCTCTTTAAAATTCAAATTGGCTCGAATTAGCTGCTAATTGAATTGGATTCGTAATTATTCCCGAGTATGTGAAACAAAACTACTCCAACCTTCCTTTGATAGATTCTGCAGACTATTGACGACATATCAAGCAGATTGCCTATTTATTCTTTCGAGTAATCTGGGTGGATTGCATTGGCTCCACCTAGTTCTTTGTATTTATTGATCATATTGACCCCAACTCGCTATGACTGACTAAAACTGACAATTCCTTTATTAAGGGGAATATCTATGGATCAAATCGGCTGGAAACTAAAGGGGTGCGAATAGTGGTTCGATTGGATGAACGCAAGCCCATTCTTAACTTTTACAGTGCAAGGGAAAGTCACGACATACCGGTTCTATTTACACTCTTGCAAATAGGAATGACCACTGCGCTATTATATTCGAATCAGCGTTCGCCCTCCCCTGCTTGAAATTTAATGGCTGTTATGACTATACTATTTGCTGGAGACTTCGAAAACGGTCTAACCTAGGCTGTCTACTGTTTTCTTTTCTTTCTTTCTTTCTTTCTTTCTTTACATAAGCATGTGGGTTTCTTTACATTACAACTATTTCGAGGTCTCCTGACCTTTTGTGTATACGGGCGACACTCACACTTTTTACGTGGATCGTTTTCTGAAGTTTCGACACAAATATAGTTATCTTGTCTATCTAGCAGCGTGTCTTCAAGAAAATAAATTACAATTAAACACGAAAAAAATCAAGTACAAAATTTACACCTATAAACAAACATGATATTTTACAAACATTATATACATCGAAAATAAAATTGCTGAGTAAGTCTAAGAGCAATCCTTTCTGTGTTTGGTTTAATTAGGTGCTCCACTGAAATAGCAGTTGAGTTCTTAATTGAACTCGAGTAGTGTGTTGTTTACATAAAATAGGAAACCTATCCCCCTACAGGCTTGGGAAGAGAATATATTATTCCCTTCTTTACTCCAAGCTCCACTACTGCATTTTAGAATGGGGCACATCATATTCTACAAAATACTACAAATGGCTTACATTAAAAAAAAATATTATTTTGAAAATGATTAAGGTAAGGTAATGAACACTTATTACGTCACACTATTGACTATTGCCTCTAATTCACAACTATATTTATTTATGCGTAAATATTAGTACCCGGATGACGGGGGAAAGCTGACGGCGTCCGTCTGTGGAGAAAACAGGGGAAAGGGAAGCGCGCCGCCTAAAGAGGAGGAGAGTAGTGAGTGAAAAAAGCGAGAGTGACGTCATAAGGCGGAAGCCAATGCGCGCGCGGCGCGGCGCGGCGTGGCGAGTCCGACTGAACTTCCAGGTGTGCGGAGCGCGTATGCCTTGGTTTGTGCTGCAAAAAGGATTGTGAACCAAGTACTAGCGTTGGTCCAAGTAGGCGTCAAAAAATTAAAATATCTATTGGTGGATCCTCAGGGGATAAATTAGCACGACTCTTGGGGAAACGCTTACACTGACCCCGTGACGAAGCAGAAAAGAGGCAGCTAAAAAAATAAAGGAAGCAAAAGAGAAAGCCACAACAAAGAAGTGAAGGGGTCAGCGTTAGCGTTTCCCGAAAACGGGACGTGTCTGGCGTTTCCCAAGTGTCAGGCTAACGCATTCCCTAAGGATCCACCAATGGAGTTTGACTTTATTTCTTTCACCTTGACTTCGGCAGCCGCTGACGCTACGAGCTGCATGGTGAGACTTATCAAACACTGTCAAAAGCGCGAGCCACTGGGCCTTCTCTGTACATAATTGGTTCAGCGGTTAAAGAACACGTGAAGAAACATGACGAACGTATTGGTGCGCTTTTTGACGCTCTACGATCGGTCCCATAAGCTTGTACCTTTGGCTACGTCCAGACTTAAACAGGCCAATAATTGAACATGGTTTCCAGAATGGGCAGGACATTACGTGGTGCTGGATCCCGAGCAGACTTGAGCCCATTTCAAATACCCTACTTAAGATAGTGTATTTCAATTAGTTTTGGTAGTAATTTGGTACCTTGCACATTAATTGAGACGTCTTAATTACATCTCTCAGTATCGTGTATTCATAATCTCAAATAAATTTTTCAATCTTTGGAAAAAAAAAGGAAGTTGTAGTAGGAGTATTTTATCGGAACAGGAATCGGCACACCCCAGCTCAAAGTTGAATTGATTGCAAATTTGAAGCGGAAATGAGCGAACACAAACCAGTAAATAGGCCAGAGCCAAATGTGCATGCCCAAAATGCAAACAGATGAACAAACAGGAAATATTGAGTGGACACAAGAAAAAAATACAAAATGCTCTCTGTAATTTTTTTTAACTTTTTTATGTATAACTTTGCAACAGAATGGATGGCACTTCTTTCGCCAGTCTGGCACTCTCAGAACACTCTCTGTGTGGAGAGGTAACAACCCGACCCTTAGTCATGAGGATGCAATTGCAACAAGACAGGAAACGACCTACAAGCAGGATGGGCTCTCAAAATGCAAACAGAGTCCTCCAAAAATTATGTATCCTTCTCAACGCGTTTCTAGAGCAGTATCGAGAAAACAATAAAAAGGGACAACCGCGAGAAAGACAGCAGTGCGTCTCCGCATCCGCTTATGCCTTTATTATTATTATTTTTTAAAGTTTAGTAATTTTTCATGCAGCCTTTGGCTAACCTACCCGAGAAAGGCGCCGCAAGTGCCACGTTATTCACTTATTCGTTTGTGTATTCAAAATCTTTTTAACGTGAACTCCCGATATAATGACTATGGCGTTTAATAAAACGATGCGTTCAAGGTGGGCATTCTAAAACCAGCACAAAATGTGACTTTGAGTGTCTTAAATATAAAACCTCGTACGATGCACCAGAGTTACTAATTATACTGGGACTGCATAAAATAGCATTGCGGTTTTGTTTGCTTCTGTTGACTGCAAATAGATCATTGTGGAGTCACTCAACACGATACATATTGAGCAATTCGGTAGTATCTTAGAAAGTAGTTGAACTACATTTCTAAGTATTTGTACTGTACTCCAAACACTCTTCAGTGGAAGTAAGTTGAGTAGTACTTTAAATGCGTCATGAAGAAGGTATTTAGTAACCTGTCTTAAATACTTTTGTCGGGCATCTTGACCAAAACTGATCCCGAGTCAGGTTGGCGTTGCAGGCAACAAGGATGCGGATAGACTGGCCACCTCTTCGCAGAACCTTTCGCCACCACCTGGCCGCATACCATATAAAGACCTCAAGTTGTATGACAGTCTGGGGAGCGGAGAAAAGCTCCGGTAAACCAGTGAGAAAAGCTCACCGCAAAACCGGCAGATGCGGAGAAAAGCTCACCGGCCTATGAGCGGATGCGGAGAAAAGCTCACCGATTTTTTTTTAAAGCTTTTCTTAGCTTAGCGGATTCTGCGTCACACGTGGCAATTTAACACAATTCGAATTCGTCACTTCATTAAAAATATGTACTACTTTTTGTAATATTCTTGAAGTTCATTGGGCATATTTACTAATTCCTCAGAAATTAGTAATCACCCATTTTGTATATTAATGAAGCCGCAAGTATAAAATCAGAACATTGGACACCGGTAAAAAAGAACAATTTATTGACAACTGACAGTGCGCCGTCGGTAGCTCTGTCAGATAAAGAGGTTTGTTCTTTGCGAGCTAATATGAATAGCTGTGTGTGAACCGCTTCAGCTCCAAAGATTGTGTAGTGCCTGATAGATAAGTAGGTGTTTGTTGATGTAATCAGTGTCGGCTACGCTGTTTTCTTTCTGTTAATTTCACTAACAAAACTTTAGTTGCGAGAACAGCTTCGTCCTGTCGTGTTTGTTGTCTTCACTCCGTCGTCATCGTTTGAGCGGTTTTCATCATGTATAACGTTTACCAACTCGCCCATATTCGCTACCTTACAGAAGACTAGTTCTTATATAGGTCACGAGTAACAACGGTGACAGTGTGCAGCTCTGAAGGTCATGGGTGGCTCGCCGTAGAAGGGCACTATCACACAAAGGCAACGTGTGGAAACACCAGCACGAACGGCTAGAAAACGTGCATGTCCGTGGAAGAAAGAAACCTCGATATCCTACTGACTGTTTTATCCTGTTTTCAAAGGTTAACAAAAGCTTCAAAGAGAATTTCAGGCACCGCGTTGTTGCGCATGCACTTTCGGATTTTCGGCATTTACAGTTTTGACTTTTTAGGTTTTAGGCAGACATTATTAAGTTTTCGAACTTTTTCCTGTTCTTCAAGTTCATAAAGTTTTCAGTTAGGCTTTCGTTGCCTAGAGAGTAAACCACAGAAAACACTCGCCCGCAATTATAAATTTGGGAGCAATATACCCAATAAGCTTAACAAATAATACAAAAAAGGACATTTTCTTTTTACAAAGTTGACGAATTTTAATGATAATAAATTGATATATGTTACGCATGATCCAACAGCCTCCATATAAAAAGAAGAAAAAAATCGGTGAGCTTTTCTCCGCATACGCTCAATGGCCGGTGAGCTTTTCTCCGCATCCGCCGGTTTTGCGGTGAGCTTTTCTCCGGTGAGCTTATCTCCGGTGAGCTTTTCTCCGGTGAGCTTTTCTCCGGGATTCGACAGTCTGAATGGGGTTCGGTGATCAACAATAAGCTTCATACTATTAAGCTTGTACTAGATACCTATGAAATCCCATTAATCGAAATCATTTCCATTAAGTTATTTTGTGTCGGTTAAGAATTGCCAATCGGGCACCACCCACCCATGAACATTTGCTTAGTAATGCACCTCCTCCACTTTGTGATCACTGTGGAGAGGATTGTCCGTCCTTCGTGTCCTCTGTCTGTGTTCCGGCTTCTGCAAAAAGTGCAAATTTTACTCCCCAAACTTCTTCAGATACGGCATGCCATTCTATCCTGACGACTAAACTCGTTTTCACCTCAAGAAGAAAGGAAGTGTTCCGCATTGTTCACACGTTACGCGAAGTATGTTCTTACAAGATTTGGTTGTCGGAGGAAAAGAAATGCTTTTGGCGTTCAAAACGTTTGATAAGATAGCATATATTTAATCTAACATGCACCTGCATATATCGTATTTCTCCACGTAAAGGGGATATCAGTAAGGATCCTCGAGGAGCCAGACGTAGTTTACTGTGGTTCTTGAGGTGAAAACGAGTATAGATGACCAGCCTCTCACACCGTTCAAAAGACTGTTAGCTGTTCTCGAAGACATTTTTCCGAGTATAACTCAATTTCAGTCATGGTTTACTCTCCATAAAGTTGTTTTCTAAATGCCCCTAGTTTGGCGCAGTACGGTCATCAAGCTTTTGCGTCAAAGCAGTGGCGTCACGAGGGTCAGCGGCACCCGGGGCGGCAGCCCGCCGCGAAACCCCCTCCCTCGCTCTGGCGTGGCTCGCCGCGACTCCCCCCCTTCCCCGCTCTCGTGGCCCGCCGCGACAGCCCCCTGAGCGCCGCACCCGGGGCGGTCCGCCCCCCCCCTTGTGACGCCACTGCGTCAAAGAACTCTCAAACACGAACAAATCTGATTCACAGCGAAAAGCTTCACACGACAAATGCGTGGGACACAACTTCCAAAGTCATCTAAAATTAAAAACAAAAGCAAAAAGGGAAGCAAACAGAAGAATATCAAGTTAGAAAACTTCTCAGTAACCAAAATCCTCCTAGATTCCAGAAATTTTTTTTCTCTAAAAGACAGTTTTGGACGCTTATGGCAGGCAGTGATATGAGGAGCTTTAAATGGTCTCTTGATACCTTTTCTTGAATCTGTATAAAATATGGTTTTGTGGCATTTTTATAATTTTATCTAGTCTTTAGTCGGTACATAAATGTGATTATTTTAGTTTGCTATTGCGAAGTTGTGTATGTTAATTGATGGCATATATGCTTCGCCTGTGAATTGTGTTAAGCTGCCTGTAAAAACTGCAGATAGGACAAAAGCCTCCGTCACGCTTCGTGCCTTACGTCTCTGTTCCCCTTTTAATCAATTACAAAAGAAAAAAAAAACCTATTGAAATTTTTAATTAAAAAAAGTGTAGAGCCCTTTCACTTCACGTGAAGATGGAGGACCAGCAAAGCTGTTATTTTTACGACGTCTAGGATGGTGCCTGGAGGACGACGACAAGTACGACCTCAAGGGCGACTTCTAGGACGACCTCGACGACGACCTCGAGGACGACGCCTAAAGGACGGCGTCTAGTGACAACCTCAAGGATGGCGTCAAGGACGACTTCTGTACGACCTCAAGGACGACTTCTAGGACGACCTCGAGGACAATGCCTAGAGACGATAACAAGGGACCAGCACCTCACTATCTAATAATGCCAAGGAAGGCTGACTCACGCTGGTTGCCCCCACTTTTATTTGTATGTATTCGTACTTGCCACGACCAATTGGGAGTTTTCTGCCAACATCTGCGGACGCATTTTTTCCCCAGATCCTAGCGCATAACAGCTTCGCTGTAAAAGAAAACGTTTTACGCAACTTTTATCATATCTTTTTATAGTTAAGAGATTTCACACCACAAAAGTATCTTGCGTTAGAAACTAAACGAATACACTGAAGAGCAGAAACACACTTTCCGATTTCTCGCGAGAATAAACTCCGTAAGCACAGAAGAAGAAGTTAAGGGCAGGAGGAGAAAACAGAGAGGTTAACCAAGGCGGCCTGCCTCGGTTGGCTACTCTGAGTTGGGGAAAATGCCAATGTTGCACCGCCGTAACACAGAAGCGATAAAGAGTTGGCTTTCGCTTTGGATCCTGGTATATTCGCAACTTCCACGACCTATAAGAGGCGCACTGGAGCCTGTCAAAATGTCACCAGTGTAGCTGTCAGATGACAGCTACGACGATCACTGATCTCTGTTAATAGAGATCAGTGATCGTCGTAGAAGTCGCCCACCCGCCGTGTACGAGGCGGGGTGGGCGACACATAAGAAATTTTAGCTTTGCTATACACGAGCAGTATTAGAGCCTTACTTTATTTTTTCACATCGGGAGGGTGTAAAAAAGCACTTTTATGGTGAAACCAATCATCCAGGAGCTAGGGAGCGCGATTCTCACACCGCAGCACCACCATCGCTGAAAGTTGCCAATAGTGAAGGCACTTGCAGAAACTTTGCAGCAGTTATGCATGAGCGCCGCCAAAACCGACCCTTTAGTTTTTCTTTCCTCTTATTCCGTTCGCTTCACTTCATCATTGCCACAGCAGGACAGAGTATTGTCACTTTAGGTGCTACTGTGTCCTTCTACACAACAGAGGCCTTTGTGGAGGCTAAAGGGTAATACAAGAGAAGGTCGCCAATGGCGGTTCAATCTGATGCGTGTGGAAAGCGTCCATACGAGCACATACCAGCATATTAATTCAAGTGGCGCCATCACTTCGGTCGAGTGAATTGTCACCCTCAATGTTAATAGACAGACCCTTGTTCATTTTTTAGCGCAACAAAATATTTTTGTTGAATATTTCAACTATACCCGTTTCACCTCAAGAAAACAGTACATTTTACGCATTGTTCATACGCCGCGCGAAATAGTTCTCGCATACATTCAGTTGTCGGAGGCCCAGAACTGATACTTTTGGGTGTTTTGAAACGTGTACTCCTTGATAAGATAACGCTATCCACTCCACAATGCTACTAAATATATCTTAAATCTGCACCTAAAGGTGAAAATTAGTAATCATCCGCGAGAAGCCGGACTTTTTTTCCTACGGTTCTTGAGGTGAAAACAGGTATAGTTGCCGAAGCCAGCTACCACCAGCTACAGTGTTGCCAAATCGTGGGAAATTTCCCATATTGTGGGAAAAAAGCATGACAGTTATGGAAAAAGGGAAAACCAGAATTTAAACACATGTGAAACGTGGGAAATATTTTTTTTATTAAAAATCTAAACCGAAATTTCGTAATCTTATATACATCGAACAAGAGAAAGGAAGTGGCACTAGCTACTCATACAGTTTGCCGTTTTGAAGAGCCAATCTAATTCCTCACGACCACCCTGATCACGACTTACATCATGAGCGTGCTGCAAACCTGCCGGTACAGTACTGCCGGTTCGCGCGCTTTCCTCACCGCTAGCTCCGCTTGCGGAGCCACGTCCTCTGTCAGCGCGATAGATCGTGTGATTGCACAGTGGGTGTGGTCCCTTTCACATCACGAAAACGAGCAGGCGATTTTAGTTTAGTTAATGTCCCGCTTGCCTTCATTTAGTTTCCCTGGTTCATTCAACCAATGTAGAGTGCGGAAAAGAAGGGGAGGGAGACCAGTTTGCCGAATGTCAACTTCTACATTTCGTAATTTATGCGATGCAAACTTCCACAAAACAAAAACATGGGTAAGGTGTTGCTGTATTTAAATATTAAAAAAATGGGGGGGGGTGGGGGATATTTATACAGCGTGTAGTTGGTCAGCCATTTAAAGTTGGGACGACTCACTCGCTGTAGATTAGCAATTTAGCCAGTGCAGTACAACCGCTAGCCTGGGGTCTTTAACGTGCCCCACGCAGTAGTGATACACGACCGCACGCCGGTACGATGCTCATCCAGATCGAAACGGGCAGGGTCCACCCCTGCCCGTTTCGATCTCGAACCCAGGATCCCTGGGTTCTGCAGCGCGAGCTTTCGCTCCACGCGCGTTGAGCTGGGTGTGCGCTTTGGCCCACTCGGCCACCGATCCCCCTGTTTAAATATACTTGGTATCATGCGTATCTTAAAACGACTTCTGTCACTAAAATGGTGTTGTGGGAAAAAAGGGAATTTTCGCCGCTCGACGAGGGAAAATCTGAAGTGGCAGCGCGGCACTATCTGCTCAGCTATTCGCAACTGCAGCCCGCCGCTCCACTCTCGCGGACGAACCGAGAACCAGAGGAGTGGGGAAGGCGGCGGCGGCGGCGGCATAGAACGGTGGCAGGGACTGCCGGCCTTGATGCGTGAAGCCGTTTTAACGGAAAAAGTTAGCGCGCTAAAATAGGACTTCTTGTGCTCCGCCTTGTAACAATGTTGCAAGAAAGACCGGGATATCTAATTTCATTAGGGACTTTTCGTATATCGCATACGCTGCGGATTTCTGGACTTGTGCGTAACCGCCAGCTCAATCTGTGCTCAACGTGACGGCAAACGCTCCTGATAATAGACAGTTTTAGTGGATCGTACGCTAAAGCCTTGCGTACGCAATAAAATTGCGGGTCGGGAGTGCGCGTGCGCAGAACGCAATAGAAGAGCTAGCGTATTGCGTACGCACGCAACGCTGGGGATTTTGCGTGGCGGGCTAGCGGGCTCTGCGGGACGCTCTCGAGAGATCTCGGACCCAACGAGAGCGCCAGTTTCAAGATGGCGGTTACCTCGACTGGCGCAGCAAGGGCGACGTGGTGTTTTCGAAGTTCTGTGTTACGTGAAATTGCGTGGTGTTCAGCTCGGCAATTCTTTCCGGGACCTACGGCGGTCGAATCAGATCGCCGTGCAGCTGAAGGAGTGCACAGTGAAAATGTTCGCCGCTCGGAATGTGCGTCAACGCTGCGATCTGCTCAACGCTAAGCCTATTCGCACAGTTCATCGCCGACGGACGAACGACTCTAAAAGAAATCGCCGAAGTTCTCGCTATGCACTGGACATCAGTAGGTCATGAATTTCATTCCGCGATAGCATTGATAAAAGCTGCCGTTTCCACGGGACGACTGACGGAGGCTCCGTGATCGAATTTGGCTACGCACTCGTACTCGTAGCCTCTGTACCCCGCAGAAAAGCGCGCTTGACGAGGCAGCTGCGGCTTGGTTTAATTTGAAATAAAATGATTGGACACGTTTTCATTTTCAATATTTCTTTCCAGGAGCATGGTTGCGCTATAAGCACGCGGAATTCTACGGCTCTAGCAAATTTAACCAAGATCATGCGCGGTGTTCACTCGAAAACGTAACGCACAACTAAATTCGGTCCGAGCAGGTCATTTTTAGCGTACGCTATACTATTGCGTATTGCGTACGTAAGAGCCAGCAACGCTATACTAAAACTGTCAACAATCCGAGTTTTCGCGACCGCGTTCGCCCTCCCGCGGACGAGCGGAGAACCCACGAAGAAGCGGGGACGGCAGGCGTGGATGGCGTTGGCGTAGAAACGCGTGGTCAGCGTAGCTGGTCGTCCTTGATGCGTGAAACCGTTTTAACCAAAAAAGTGAGCGCGTTAAAAATAGGAATTCTTGTGCGTCCACCTCCGCAACAGTTTTGCACGACGGACCGGGATGTCTAATTTCATCAGCGGACTTCTCGTATATCGCAACTGGTATCAGCTGGGGTCCGCGAAGCTCGACCGCATTAGTCAAGCCTGGCAATAAATGTTGTCCTTGTTAGGTCGAGAAGAAATAGTTTCAGTTTTCGGGCGTCATGTGCGTAAATAACAAATGTCTACTTTACTCTAGCCCTTAGTTATATTCATTTACTAAATCATTATTATATTAAGCTATACTTTCCGCTGCCAGCTCCGCACCACGGCATCCAGCGTCTCCGTGGTCCGATCCACAAGGGTACCGTGAAACATCATGACGAGAACCACTGGTAGGCGCGCATGCGCGCTGCGGCATTGTGCTCTTAGGGCATGACCGCTACCTGGAGCGTGCTCAACATGATCGGCTAAACGCTCTCGATAATAGTAGAGCTCTAGCGTTCGGTCTACGAAAAGTCTATTTTTTGCCTTAAGTAGAGAAAACTCGTCGAGCAAATAGTCAGCATACACGTCAGGAATGGGTTTGCGTTTTGAGGCTGTTACAAGGAACATGACCATTTATTCCAAGCACTTTGAAAAGACAGTATAGCCGTACTTGCTTTTAGGTAATTACAAAGCAAATACTGAAATTCTCGAAGCATTTTAAGCGCGTCTGTGTTAGCCAGCCTTTCGAGACGAAGAGCTTAGAACGGGAAGTTTTGGTGAAAGGGGCACAGCGTTGCAAATAACATGGTACAAAAAAATGTAAGAGGTATATTGAAATATCATTTTTGTTAGGCAGTAATAAATAAACCCCTAAACACGCCGATTATGTGATAGGCAGTTATAGCATAGCGTTACCGCAGGCTACCCTTTGCTACCTTGAGCACGGCAACCAGGGCTTAAAGTCTGGGGGGTCTCAGGGGGTCTCGGACACCCCACTGATTTTAACGGATGGTCTGAGACCGTTTTTCACAGCCGCAGCATTAGTGAAATCAAAATCATATCTTGCAATAAATTAGCTTGTTTTCAGGGATGTGACATCTGGGGATCAGCAATTTGAGGGTTGCAGGTACAGCGTGGGCAGAGCCAGCAGTGGGGTTTGTATTATGTGCATCTATTTTTATCTCGTAAAAACACCCCCCCCCTCCCCACCCCCACCCCACCTTCTGTAGGGAGGACGCCCCTCAACTTACAGGAGACTTTAAGCACTGACGGCAACGCTCCTGGCGCGCGCTTAAAATTGTGCTTCAAAGGCGCAGCGCAAGCTTCCGGTTGTAATGGTATACACCGCACGGCTGCCCGCGGTAACAAACTTCTATACTTCGTTTCAGCTTGGGTCCAGACGCAGGCGATGCTACAAGCGCGAGGCTCCGGGCTTTCAGCGTCCCTGCCAAGCACGCGCGCTCGTGCAATGCAAGCACTGTTCAGGCCGACACGCTCGCGCTCGTAGCATCGGCTGCGTCTGGACCCAAGCTGAAACGAAGTATATCAATCAATCATAGAGCAGTTTGATCACGTGTTGCAATACACTAAAACCGAGACGGTGATCAGCTAGTTGTGAGACCTGTAACACGAAGACATCAAAACTGTGAACGGTGCTAATCTTTTAGAGCACTATAATGGCCAGGCAAAGCGCAAATACGATATCTTCATCACCCTAAAAAATATTCTGCAACAGTGACGTGGCCAGTGCCTAAAATCCGCTCGCCCACCACAAAGCTTCGCAAGTTGAGGTTTCTGCAACTTCTAAATATCACCATGCGCGTTTTCCTAACGCGCATCAACATCTCCGTCACCTGTAATATGATCCTGCCCTTACCGCTTCGCATTTGTAGACAAATAAATCATTGTTAGCGCGCTGACCGGCGTCAGCGAGTAGAGCATGGTAAATCCTGGAGAATCTATCCCCGTCTCTTCCGCCATGTTGGAAGTTGGAACTACCGCCACAGTTCGCCAAGTTATCGTGAAACGGAGTATAGCAGCACCTACAAAACATTTTTTATATATATATTTTTAGCCTATATATATATATATATATATATATATATATATATATATATATATATATAAAGAAAAGAAATAAACGTGCCATGAAAGTGCTACCTCCCATACAGCACAAGTTCGAGCTCTTTTTCTTGTTACATCTACCAATAAATTTGACAGACATTTTTTTATTACTGCTGAATTTGACATGTTATAGCTTGTCAACAATGAAACAGTGACGAAAGTCACTTGTACGACTCCGGAATAGTATGCGTTTCTACGCTCAAAATTACTAACATCACAATTTATTTTTAGCTCTTCCAATTTCCTTTCCGAACCCGAGTTTCTTGTTATCTTCTTTGAGTGTTATGGCCAACCTACATACATGTATCATCAATGCCTCCCGGAGTCTAGGTTCGTCTCTCAGACCACGGTGAAAAAATAGAGAGGTGCCTGAAGGACGCCGCCTCTCTACGTAGCAAATGTGTCGAACATTGACTTCAATTTCTGACAAGCGCCGTGAGGTGGCACAGCATGAGAGGAGCTTGAGGAACCGACTTTATTTGTCCAAACGTTTTCAAGGCCGCGAAGCGCGCGACCGCGCCCGCGTGAAGGAAGCACGGCGCGCAATCGCGCCTGCGAGCCGAGCCCCGAATCGAAAGGGTCGCGCCGGGAGATGCGCGAAGCCCGGCCGGAATTTTGGCCCTCTTTCTGACCTTGCTCCGACGCTTCTCTCATCTTCCACCGTGTCTCAGACACTCATAACTCTCGACCACGTAGTCGGTAGAAGCGACGTAACTCCGGACTTGGAAGTTGGAGAATTGTTCCCAATCCAACATATAAAAAAAAATACCCATTTGGGTTTATGTTTGTATTTTTTGTCGCGTTATCCGTGCTTTGTATGGGTTGGAAGTTTAAAGAGGGCATTTAGCATAATATGATCATGACTATTCGAATTAAAAATGCAGCAGACCAATCGCGTGGAAACAATAAAAGGTTCGTCTAGGCACGTATCTTGTATCAGGGGTACCAAATTAGACGAACTTTACTGCTTTCGCAACGTTCTGGTTTCGGTTTCGGAATCAAAAAGCTGAAAGTTCACCTAGCGGAGATACCCTTGAACTGATTGTTGCAAATATCATCAATACTACTTTTAATAAACTTGTTAGTAAGCTTTCTTCAATTTTTAATTGAAAACAAAGCGTAAGATTGTCTTACAAAAATAAAACTAGTAATTTTAAAACTAGTCTGCTTATCCCCCGCCAGAGTCAAGAGATTTTTGGCGACAGTGCGTCAGCTGAGTCGTCGTGTGCAAAAAGAGACGCTCGCTTCCATACCGATCTTCGGCACCGAAGTGGCGGGCCGTGCGCAAATCCCACGTGTGACGCGCGGATACCTTGATACTCTTATATTCCATATTGTTAAATAAAACCCAGCGCATCTGATCACGCCCAATTCGACAAACGAGGTGAGTGTACTTTGCTGGGAGCGTCCGGGGTTTCTAACCGTGCAGTCGTTTGAGCTGGCCGAGGCTCCGTGTAGTCGGCGCCTAATCGTCGCTTTTTCGAGCAACCGCGGGCTGTTATGAGGAGAAAAAAATATGAGGTTTAAGCCTATCCAAACGGATTGGCAGGAGATCGAATTACACGCTGCCGAGGAACTCGCTCAAATCATTTAATTCCTTTAACGCTTCATTTGTAGCCCCCTGCCACCAAAGTAAAAGAGCGCGCAGCAGCTGTATCTTTTTTCTTTTATGTAAGCCTAATGTTGTGTTTGGATTTCGAAGGTTAGAGACAAGCCCCCTCCGCGCCCTGTGTATTATTATCTCGTATCGCGGCATTGAAACGGTTGGTTGTGCGATTTCGCGGAACGTTACCTAACCTTTTTCGAGCTTGCGAAATACAAATAAGCTTAAATATCTTCGCTAACACTCGTTACATCTCACCCTCCGGCTGCTTTGAATCGAACGCATTTTTTATTACTTATTATTATTACGTTCCGTGTATTTTTTATTTGTTTGTTTTGCGGTCAGTGACGGCTTTTCAAGTCCCAGCTGTTGGAAAAGAGCTGGGTTTCCTTTTCCACGTCGTCCCTATGGATGACCCCTTGTCCCAAGAATATCGGAGGAGTGTGTGCGGGGCCGAAATGTGGCAGGGGTAGCATTGACCCAGTTTGCCCGTGACCTTGAACTCCGACGTGTATCCGTGCTGCTCTCCTGAGCGAGGCATCAACGACAACGTACGCGGAACAGGAAGTGAATTTCTTTTTTTATTATTGTTATTTTAACTGCAAACAATTGAATTTTGGGGCGGAAATGACGGTTCTGATGCTTTCAAATCTCCGCTTTCGGGCAGGAGAGCGAAAAATGGCTGCGGCAGCGTTGATTTGATCGGCGGACTCCTGTGGTTGCTCGGTCGGTCGAATGACGTTTGCCGCCTTTTCATGAAATGTAGTTGTGGCGTTTTGAGTGCCGCATGTCATTGTGCCTGGTGTGTTATGGAAATTTTTTTAATTTTTTTTATGAGTATTGAAGCGCTGATGAGCAATCTAGAGGTATTTCGATTTGCGAGCTTGAGCTCATCGGAGACAGTTGCTGACCTGTTGGATTACTGCTGTTGATGATTGTGACAGAATTCAGTCTGTTCAAGTTTGAGTCTTTTTTGCTGCTGGGAAAATGTTTCTGGTTTTGTTCGTTTTTGAGCGAAAGTATGCTGGCTGTGTTGTTTGCTGTAAATGTAGTTAACTCGCTTGCGTTTCCGTGCAGTTCTTGAATTAATGACATACTTGTGTAAACCCTAAGACATAAAAAAAAAAAAGTTTATCTTCCCCGCCTTAGCGTTTACAAGTATGTCGTTTCCTAACCAGCTCACCGGCATTCTCTTGCTTATAAAAGTTCTGAAATGCTCAAAACTCACCTACAAAAAAAAGAAAAAAAAAACTATATTGTACAGGGTTGTTTAGATGAATCCAGCCTTTTTTGAGATTTCGTCCCAACGATACAGTGAAGCTCACTGGGCATATTGTGCTTCTGTGGCCACATGAACCGACAGCGGACCATCGCATAATAAAAAAATTCGGGACTTGCTCAGAATTTAGCAGGGAATACGACCGAAGGGCAGCAATACTTGAATCGCTTCACGCTGGAAAGTCGCCTAAGCAAATTGTTGCGTGGTATGTTTACAAGAAATCACAAGTTTACAGCGTTGCCAAGACATTCAGATAATCTGTCAGCCAGGAAGACGTTGTAGCAGACCGAACTAAGCACAGAAAACAGTCGATATTCATTTTATCTTTGCCTTCATGTGTTCTTCATAACGTGGCGAATTTTTCTGGATTTTGCTCGACGACCCTCTATACGGGTATTTTTGTTGAGTTCTTTTGTACTTTTCAGTGCACAAGGTGAGCAGCATTGCATCTAAAAACCATACATGGTCACTATTTCTGTAGTTTGATATATTCGCTACAACATTGAATTATTGTGACTTATGAATGAGTCTCAAGTTGAGCCAGTTAACATCTCTCTTCCAGTCAAGATTCCCCTCTTGCGCCACTTCGAGTTCTCGTAAACAATTGGTTTGCCTTTGGATGAGAGTCACGGAATGACGAGTGCGAGTCCAATCTCTCGTGCTGGTCGTCTTGCCATGCATCTAGTGCATTCAGCCAGCGGGCGTAGACTTTCCATTTTCGGAAGGGTGGGGGGGGGGGGGGGGTAGGCAGGCTGAGAAGTTCTCCTGGGGGGGGGGGGGGGGGGTGCTGGCTGCTGCTGCTGCTGCTGCTGCTGCTGCTGCTGCTGTTACCTTTTCGACAGAACTGGAGATTGAAGCCAACGAAAGCACGCTGGGACTCCATTTCCCATGTATTTTGTCAATAAAAGCAACGTGGGCGTTATTTTCTTTACGTGCCACTACTAGAAGCTCGTTACATGGCACGTAAACAGCGTCTCGGTAAGGATCATGGTCCGGGGGGGGGGACAGACCCGATTCCCCGCCCCCCAAAGTCTACGCCTATGCATTTAGCCAAAATGTATGCCATTAATTACACTGCACAGGATCCTGACTGACTGTAGAACTTGTACCTGCCAATCTAAATGCAAATCTACCTCAAGATTGGCAGAGGGCTCAAAGTACAATTGCAATGTAGTGTTAGATCTTTGTCTTTCTCCTTCGCAGTACGAAACCTGGGCTGTTGGTAAATCCATCATTTTCGGAATAACTGGTGCCACCCAGTGAAAAACGAGGATGGAGGATTCCGAGGATGAAATAATGCGATGATTTGGTTAGGAAAGGGAGGGGAGAAGCATCTTGGAACAAACTTCGGGGAAAAAGATCAGCCATAATAGTATCAAGAGACTTTGTTGGAGCTTGATCTAGGTCACTGCAGCTCAATAGGGCCAGCAAGATCTTGCTTCCTTGGTCGAGAAGTACCTGCGTTCAGCTAGGTGCATGCTCAGCGTATTTTCATACCAGAACCTCCTGAAGCGGCGATTTTCTAAAATGGTTCATTGTCACGTGCAGAAAGCTTGGCAGCCCATATTTGTACAAGCTGAATTTTACCTCGGAAATAGGTGCCGAACTCTCTAAACCGTGACCTTGTTTTTAATGCACGACTGCCTCTGTTTCATTGAGGTTCCATTTCAATGTACGAAGCATAAGCTGCAGGGTTCCAACCCTGACAATTCCAGGAAATCTCTTGAGCGTCACTCATGTCATTAGTTGCCTTGCAGCGTAAAGCCGTTTTGTTTGTGCATATAATACTCTGAACTTCATCTAAGTGTGTATTATTTCTGGTGACAAACATGCAAAGTATGATCATAATATTACATGAGAATGATCATGATCGGAAGATGAGCATTATTATGTTCACAGCATGAGCATGATCACAACATAATCATTATATTCTTGTAGAGAGGTGCTTTCTTCACTAGAAAAAAAAAATCTAGGATGATCGCCTCTCTATACACCGACTCAACTGTCTGACATCACGCCACTGCAGCGGGCGCTGCTATTGGTACTGTGCATGCACAAACACGTCATTTCGCTCGGATTTGGTTTCTGCGCACGTGCAGTGCCACTCCTGTGTGGGCGAACAGGCGCTTGCTTTAAATAGCGTGTTTGTGTACACGCACAGTGCTACTGCTACTAAGGATTGGTGGGACCTCATGGTTACTGCGGAAGATGGCAAATAATGCAATTGTCTCTATGTCATCAGTGACCCAGTTGATTCTTCGTCTTGTCAGCCAATAAACTAGAGTAAAATTAAGCTGCTACCCTGTTTAATTTTGTGTAATTCATTACATAAATTGCGGAATTCAGGTGGTGCATGTTGCTTACACAATAGGTAATTGCTCTTGCTACATGGCAGTGAAGCAACAATTTGTTGCAGGAAACATTATTAGGAAACTTTGCCCCGAAAATAGGAGCTTAAGCTTGCCAGCTGACGGTCCGAGACCATTTATGTGGCCAGGCTTTAGTATCCGACTGCCAGTGTGACAAATGTGAGCCGAGGCCGTCCACACCACAAAACTATGGCAATGACGACCAATGCCTTGTGGCAACATGTGTTTAGTTTAGGATGCTCCAAGTGTTGGATCGTCAAATCATTAAATGCATAGTGCAGAACTGTCCGTCGATGCACTACGACTCATTTCTAATGATCTTTGGAAGGAATTGGTGTTGTTTTGCGTGCCCTTGTGCTACCTTCACATCTTTCGAGACGTGACGGCGTCACAGGGGTGAAACGGTTGTGTCGTCAAGTCAACACACCTCGGCCAACGGTTCACCCGCGTAGCAAGAAATGTCGGAACAATCTCGCCGAATGTGCCATGGGAGCCATGTACGAAAATCCCACAGACTGCGCAGTTTGGCGTATGTCGGCCAGACTGGTAGGAGTGTGCACTAATGCGTGCCCGTTAGCATGTGGTGTTCAGGGCACACGTGCCTGTCTGGCCTTCTTGCTATTCTTTATAGTGGATGCCCATGTTTTTTCGGCGTTTAGTTTGAAGATGAGACCATATATCATGAGATGTGCAGGAGACATTTATGATTAGGAACAAAAGGCAGAGATGGTGTACTCAAGTGTCGGTATCCTGAGCAGAAAAAAGTAGAGAAGCCGTTCACAACTCCCTGTAACGCCGAATTAGAGCGCGGCTCTTGAGGAGGAGAGAAGAGGTACTGAAGGGGGGGGGTCATGTGACCTCGGAGGGTCACAGCGACGTTGACGTGTCGACCGATGGCGTCACTGATGACGTCATCAGTGACGATAGACTGATGACGGCACGGACGCAATGACGTCATCAGTGACGTCACTGATGATGTCATCTATGATGACGTAATGACGATGCGGATGCCGAGTAGCGTCATCAGTGACATCACTGATGAGGTCATCAGTGATGATGACGATGACAATGCAGATGCCGATGGCGTCATCAGTGCATTGTCACTAATGAGCGTCATCAGTAACGAGGACGATGCGGATGCCGATGGCGTCACCAGGTTGCATGCAACCTGGATTGCCCGCAACTTGTTGCATGCCAGTTTCATGCAACAGGTTGCATACAGCCCCAGGTTGCATGCCAGTTGCATGTAACAAGTTACCTGCAACGGGTTGCGTGCAACCTGTCGTCACCTTCTTGAAGGAACCGAGGTCCTCCCGAAAGAGCCGAGGTCCTCCCGAGAGTCGTGCCCGAAGGGACCCGAGTCCTCCCGAAAGACCTCGGGTTCCCTTCGGGAGGACCTCGGGTCCCTCGAGAGAATTTACCCACTAATGCACCGCAGCGGTTACGCCGGCGGCGGCCGCGCCGCTCAAGCCGGAAACGGGCGGCTAAGAGCTGCGCTCTAAAAGCGTAGGAATGTATCAAACACTGTTCACACATGATGACGATACGCCCTTTATCTTACGATTGATTATGAAAATGCTGCGGGCCATCGGAGCCCGTCCAATGCCGTGCTAGTGCCGATGACTTTAAGGTAAAGTGCAGCAGTGGGCTGGGCGTGTAGCACGTGATGTACTCTAGTGCTGGACTGGGCTAGGATGTCTCGTAGCATCTGCTGCGGTCCATTGTAAACTTAAACTGAGTATAATTGCTTCTAGATGGCTTTTACTGGCACATCTTTTCAGCGAGCACCGGTTGCCAGTGCATCCTGTATCGTTTCGCTTGTCTTGGTGCTTTCTCCGACCACCTCCCTTTCCCTCCCTCAGGCAGGAGGGAGCCAGAGCGTGGAGAGAGAGGGCAGAGAGAGCACGGCGGGGGCGGAGGGAGCGAGAGGCGGGCGGCGTAGCATGAGTGCCACCGAGTGCTACAAGTGCCACAAGCCGGGCCACTTTGCCCGAGAATGCTTCAGGACGGCGGCGGAGTCGGCCGGGGAGGGGCCTGGGCCCCAGAGGGGGCCGGGGGGCCCCGGGGACGCATGGACTACAAGCCCCCCATACGAGGTGGGTGGATCGGCCCCTTTGCGTGCTTGCGTGGGACCTCTGTGCGAGGTCGCTGCAGACCTCCAGACTTGAGCACTGCAAGGCAGTGCGAGTTAAAACCTGTTCACACTCTTGTGACCTCTTAAAACTGGGTTCCTTGGAAACCTCTTGCAACGAGAGGACACACTGGCGCCATCTATTGGGTGGCAGTGTAAACTTGGCGGTCCAGCATATTTTCTATTTCTCTACACATTATCCTTTCTTTCTTGGCTCAAAAAACTTTTGTCAGCGTTATAAACAAGCCTTTCTTATGGGTATTACGCACGTTTGACCTCGGAAATACCGCAAAACCTTCGCTCTTGTGGAATGCAGTTCTAGGGTCACCGCATAGATGGCGCCAGCGTGCCAGTGTGTTCTCTCGTCCTAAGAAATTTTAAGAGGTTTTAACAAGTCTTGTTTCTCTCGGTCATATGCCGGTTGCAAGAGTGTGAACGGGCCTTTAGGGAGGGACTGCCGTCTTGAACTATGTGCATTTCGTTGCCCGATTTTAACTAACCTTCTAGGTTCAGCTGCATATTGTATGTGCACGGGCCGTGCAACGATATTGGGTTGGGATGTTCGTGACTTTGCACAAGGTTACTTGCACTAGTGGGACTCAAGTATACTCACACGCAACGCCACAGACTAAAAGCTTCTTTGTCACGATGCAATTTCAATAATAAAAGCGGACTTTTTTTTTTTTTTTTTTTTTCAGTTGCGAATTTGGTGATGTAGCGATGGTGGTACAGTTGAACCCGCGATAACGAAACTGCTGAAAGAAAATTTTTCGCTTCTCGGGAGAATTTTGTTGTGTGAAAATAGGCAAACAAGTACACCTATTACTTTTCAGAACTAAAATTTAACGAAAAAGTCGCTTATTTTGCTCTTGTATCACCTTGCTGTGCATGAGCTCGCTTTAAAGTTGTCGTGCCCAAGAATGCATGCGGAGTCAATAGCCTTCTGTTGCAGAAGGTTTCCAGTCAAAGGCAGCTTGTTCGCTCTCTTGTCGAGGAACCACTGGGAAGATGGCTTTGTCGACGTCTTTGTAGACCGGCGTTGCCACCGTCTTGTGCTGCGCGTGCGCACTGGTCCTGGTGCCGCCATGATGGCTTTCCTTTGATTTTAGAATCGTAGAAAGTGAGCTGCACAGGATACTGAAGTCTCTCCGTAATATCCGACTTCTTTCTGCCTTTCGCAGCCTCGGCGATGATCGCAGACTTCTCTGAAGCGTAAAAAACTTGCGCTTTTTAACGGGAGGCGGCATCTTTGCAAGAGGCCAAACAAAAGGTAGTAAACAAAGTGCGGGCAATCTCGGCGTGCACGTGGCAGACGGCGAAATGGCAGCGAGGCGGCCGGCGGTGTTGTCTCATGAAACGTCGCATACCTACGTAGTTGCCAACAGATGGGCTAGCAAAACACTGTTTTCAGCGCACAAAAAAGAAAAAAAGAAATCTTTGCTATTATTATTATTATCTGACCGAATGTAAACGGTAATGGCTGCGTCGATGCTTGTCGGAAATATATGTGCCCGACTTGTCGGGTGAGTGCTGCTCCACTTTTCATACTTCTGGGTTCCCAACTGGCTCATGTTCCGAAAAATGTTGCAGATCACTACCTCAAACTTTCGTTAATGCGGGACTGCTTTTTAAAAGCACTTAGCTGTTAAGAGGGTACAAATGCATTCAACTTTATGGACGTTCGCCGGGGCCGCTAGATTTCTTCGTAGCTGTGAGAATGTTGTTATTGCGGGGTTCAACTGTACCGCATTCATGCAGACACAGGGTTTAACACGTGGTGACAATATTCTAATGTTGCTCGTAGATTGGACACAAGCACTGCATGAGCACTTGATTTTGGCTCGTGGAACTCAATCTTTCCACGATCATTTGGGTAGTGGCTTATTTCCAATCACTAGAATTACGGAAATGGCCAAGCCTTAACAATGTCTGGAATTCAACATACGCTCGTGTGCTTCACGAAGCACAAGCGTGTGGCCATGGTGAACATCAGTGGCATATTATAGGAACTGAACCGTCAGAGAGGCCGCTCATCTTCAAGAACCCCCACCTATGATCTCGACTTCTATCGGTACTGGGAAGTTTTCCACTTGTTCATGTCATGTATGTGTTCCCTGCATGTTTGGTGACCACGACTACCATCCGCTTTCTTCAATGTAAGAGCCGTCAACTCTGAAGTTTGTCCTGACAAATAAATAAAATAAAAAAAAACATTCAAATAAAAAAAAAATCCTTAAAGAAAGAAAAAATGATTGCATCTCCACGTGGTGAATGATGTTGATTGGGGCGAAGCTCGGGTGGTGCTGATGATGCTGATTTTGGTCATAGGTATTGCTGCTTGCTGTCGGCGTTGACGCTTTGCCGCCGCTTCCCGAGCTCTCAACTCCGGGTCCGCTTGGCGTTTTGACGCTGTGCAGCAGCTTCTCGCGCCCTGGTCTCCGGAGCAGCTTGCTGTCTACGTAGACGCTGAGGCGCTGCATGCCGAGCTTTTCGGTCCCTTTTCATTCATGGCAGTAGGAGAATGTGTGGTTTTCTTCTTTTTCTTTTTTAAGCAGACAGATGGGATGGCATCTCAGAACCTCCTACTCTTTTTTTTTCTTCTTTCATAATTTTTTTTTCGTCTTTTTTTTTAATTTTTTTTTGCCCTACACGAGCACGTGCGCACGTGCTCGTGAGCATGTGATCTCACGAGCAGAAGCACGAGCACCCGACGCCGGCCTACGGCGGACGGACATACGGACATGGCTAGCCCTAGAGCTTTCGCCCTAAAACACGATTTTGAAGGAAAATAACTTCCCCCGAAACACGGAACCTCGTTCTTAATTCATTGACTGGTTTGAGCTCCTGTGCACGCATAATTTTGCTATTTGTTTTTTTCCTGGGTGTCTGTGAGTATCGAGGGATGAATTGTTTGGGGATGTCCGGTTAGGTAGTCAACATGTGTTGTTTAATGGCATGTAGGTTCGCACGCATCTGTGTCTTGTTGTTGTCTGTGGAGGACTGGCAAGAAATTGCTGTTTTTTTTTAGCACCTACATCGAAAATTGCCGAGGCATCTAAAATTGTAGCAATCCTCGCCATTCAGAACTTTTCAATAGCAGCAGTAATTTGCCTAACACATCTGAGTTACATGATTGCTTATATAGTTAAGTGCTGTGATGTTTGTTGCTGCACATAGTTGACATACTGAATTTTTTCCGTACAATCGCAAGTAGCACGATTCGTCTTTAAACGATAGAGCCGAGATATCTTCTGGCCTGACGCTAGTTGTATCCACGGTATCATGCCGTGGCGGTAGGCATATTCTACCGTAATTCGTCTGAAGTTTGTTTGTATTCCATGAGCAGGCGCAAATGATAGGGCATTC
The DNA here is from genome assembly GCA_037355805.1 of Ixodes ricinus. NCBI lineage: Eukaryota > Metazoa > Arthropoda > Arachnida > Ixodida > Ixodidae > Ixodes > Ixodes ricinus. The sequence goes on from JAZHYW010005094.1 coordinate 97,645, forward strand.
TGCTGACTGCAAGGAGGCAGAGACCGTGTCGTTAGCATCGTCACATTTCCCAAGGACTGCCAAGAAGGGCGTATGAGTCCATCGAAAGGTAATAGCAATTCAAGAGTTTCCAAGGGAAGCTGTTCGCGGGAGGACAGTTTCTCCATCTTCGGCCGTTCGTAGTTGTCTCACCACAATTGAATTGTCCCACGTAGCCACCATTTGCTCGATTCTAGCATCTTCTTGTTCTTCACAGGCGGTTATTACAGTTGGCGCAGTGAAAAATTTTTCCAGATCATACCAGCAGGCGCTAAGAATTGCGTAGTTCTAATATAAAGAAATAGCGCATTCTCCAAGTACTTTTGCATATAACAGCAATTAATTTCTTTGTTCCCAAAGTGAACTTTCCTAGTTAACACGGTACCAGTTCATCGTTCTCGGCACCCAGACGAGCACATGCCTGCAGCCTTCGCAAGCGCCGTAGCAGGGGTAGAACTGACGAAAATGGCACGCACCGACTCGATGATCAATGCATTGCACAACCGTCACTAGTGCCTGAATAAGGATACCGACACCGAAACCTTTATTTCGGTAGTCAGCGACACTCAGACTAAAATGGTGGCGTCGATAAGAGTTAACTCAACGGCCTTCATTGTACTCACGTCACTTTTCGTCGCATTCAGTCTACCACTTCGCGTCACTTCAATAACCTAGGGGACCGCAGGACACGTTATGCTATACTACTGGAAGAAAGTGTCATTCTTTGTGGCTGCTCTTCACTCAAGCTGCCGCGGCACTATCGGGCCAAAGTGCCGGGTGCCGTATGCGGCCTGTTGCCTGCTGTCGTTAACACTGACCTACGATGACGCGTCACGGCAGTTGATGCCATTGTCAACAACACTTCAGCGAGAGGCAAAGGGATGACGACGGCGTTCTCTGCAGCATCCGCCGTTGCAGTCACAAATTTCAGCTCCAGAGCTCTACTTGAGCCGACAAAAATTAGAATTGAATCGATTAAGGCTTTGACCACAGTCATTTTCATAAGAATTCACATTTCCAGCATACCGACTACTAAACTAGCCAAACAACTGACGACATGTCGACTCGACATGTGAAATTTTCAGCAGAAAGTCACAGTTGCATTGATGGCGGCAGCGTGACGCTACATCCCGCAGCCTGTTACAAATTGCAAATTGCTGGGTGCTAAAGGTCAGCCATAGCGCAGGCCGTCCCCAATGTTCCGAAGGTCGCGGCAACTACAAAGAGAGGTCAATTTCGGTATGTCTGTATCGTTTACCCACCACCCGATACCAGAGGAGGGAACATTAGCAGCTGCATGCCTTTGTATATGGTGTATTAGCGACAATTTCAGTTTGAATTTATCATCGGTATTTATCGACGGGAAGTAAACATGTTATGACCAAGGGAAGACATTGTCAGCGAGGGAGCAGAGAGACGAAGAGATTGAAGAGATCAAGTAGCAGGATGATTTTAGGCCGGCTCAGCTTCAGCCATGGCAGCTGTTCATGCTGTGTACAAGAGCCTGATACAAATTTGTTGTTGATTGCCCATCATATTTCAAGACAATTGAAGGGCCTGCGAACACAGATTTAGGGATTCGCGAGACTTGCGGGGATGCGCAGACGCCGGCGATTGAGAATTAACTAGGCAATACTTGCTATTTGCTCGCTATGTGCGTCGCTAACGGCTCAGATTCAAGGGTTGTGCGAGGCATTAGTGCGAAGAGGTTTGCTCGCTGCTCCGTACTGCCGCATTATAAGAGTTCGATGTTCCACTGCAGAGACGGCTGTGCTCAACATTCATTATCAGACTGGTTGCTTGCACTAACAACGCCAATACTGTCTTCGGCAGATGGCTTCAACAGCTTGCGTGGTGCCCCAGCTTACATTCGTTTCTATCCCACTACTTTGTTTCATGCTTCTCCAAACATTGCCAATTTCATCTTCCCATTTAGTCTGAAGGCTGGTGGATGTTCGAGTAGTGGACGTCGGGCCGTTGTTCTGTTCTTCGTTGTTCCTCGTCAAGGTTTCCCTAAAATACGGAATCTCGGGATTGTGGTTGTGGGATGGAGACATGCGTGGAAACTTCTATCAATGAGCATGTCGTGGTGTTTCTAATACGACGAGAGATTCGGTTTTCTGTTGTACATAAGATATCTTCCCAGAGCGTTTGAAGAATGGGAAAAAATACAAACTTGCTCATTTTCTGCATGCTGCATTTTCAAGACTTCCATTTGCTTAAAGGTTGTCTGGAATAGCGAGTAGATCAGGCAAGGGTGGCCGGGAGAGAAGAAGATAAAACACCATTTATTTGCCCCTTAGTAAGCCTACAGTTATCTGAATGACGTAGGACGCTCTGGTTTCCTGAATTGCTTGTCTCGATGAGCATGCTGCATTTATTTGCGGCCAGAATGCTGCTCACTATGCGGAAAAGGCTGGCACCGCGACTACTATATCTATTACAAAGGTTTGGGAGGGAAAGATTTTATCATTCGATGCTTCGTTGTCTTAGAGTCTGCCATGGAGCTGACTCATTGAGATTTCATTGCCCTTCGTTCAAGTTCTCATGTTGAAAATGGCCAGTAACTGAGGGATACACATGCACATATTATGTCAGGTGGAAGGGAACAGAGAATCCATTTATTTATTTCGTTGTCTCATTATTTGTCTTCAGTGATGAGCTATCGTCTAGTCTCATGGCGCCAGAGTCCACATACGCGACGAATCCTCCTTCCTCCAATAGGGGCATTCTCCGCCTTCAGCGCGTATATGCGTTGATTACTCATGACGCAGTAACTCTTCCTCTAGTCTCCTCTCATGCGAGGGTACAACGGTGAGCGGCTGTTTGCCGTTTAGCCGACGGTTGCTCAAGGTGAAGACAGAATGTATTATCTCGACGCTGCGTATCCGGATTTCCTCGAAATTAAGATTACTCCATGGTTCTCTCGAAGATGGTGTAATTTTCACCTTCCTTACGCCATAAGAATGAGGGATCGAGATTTATATACATTCTGAAAGCTGCATGGTGCCAGCCGTAGCTGCCTTCGCATTTTCAGTGATGTGTCGGTCGAGATTACCCCATTGTTAGCGCTGTTGCCACTCATATCGCCTGCTTGAGACGGTTTCACCGTAGCAGTATCCGTTTTCAGTTAGAATATTCGGTTGCCAGTTTCATTGCTCACCGGTGATTGCCGACGGTTTGTTTGCTGCCCCAGTTCTGCTGCCTTCTGCAGCACCAGAAGGGTTAACGCCGCATTGCAACAGTCTTTGCCACAGCTTAATGCTCAGCGGCCCTCTGTTCGACCGTCATGCCAGAGCGGCGGCCTATATTGCACTTATACAGAAATGTAGAAATTTTTATAACTTGAATAATGAAGGGATGTCATTTTTCACTGTTTTAGTATCGAGCATAGTAATCTGTTAAGAGTGTAGATATCTTGTCTTATTCATTTATATTCACAGAAAATTTCGACGGGCTCTGGATATGCCATGTGACTGTGATCTTTCATCTTCTATTGTCACAGGCTCTCCCATGCTCCGCAAGTCTACCAATCCACATGTAAATTTAGTCATTCCCAGAACTACATAAACTTTCTCATCAAAATCTTCTGTCTCTAGTCTAGCATCATTTTACCACATGAAGGCAGTTTTCAATCAATGCGGAAAGAAAGGGACATTTGAGCGAACATTGATTTTAATAGTTATGTATGCAAAATCTAATTAGTACATGACTGAAAATATAAGAATTTGGTAATTTTTTCTTTAATCACTGTCAATGGAGGCCAGCTGTTAAATACTTGCTGTGAAATCCACTTGGCAGCTGACATGCCTGAGTCTGGCTCTGAGCCCATCCCTAGATCACCAGTGCACAGGGTGGATCCAAGGGGGGGGTAAATGCTGTTTCCCCCCCCCCCAACAAATGCATCTCTCCTCTGGAGGGCAACATGGGTGGACTCTCCAGAGTGGGAGATTGCATCTACAAATATCCTGGATCCGCCTGCCAGCGTAGGACAGCCTAGGAGTGCAGGCTTATCTGCTGGCTTGTCAGTAACTTAGAAACAAGTCAAAACGGCAGCAGTTAATAGTTGTACATATACTCGGAGGTTTGAATGCAGGCAAGGCAAAGACATACACGTATCAGGGCCAGATACCTACCATTAAAACATAACCTTGCAGCGCTCATTTGTCTCACCATAGTATAAAACGGATTCGGGAACCGAGCATGAAAAAGCATGTCTATGCGTTGAAAGTTCCATATTCGCTTTGGCGGTAGTCAAAGGGTTCATGAAGTGCAAGATAAGCTCGTTATAAACAAATGATAACTTAAAAAAAAAAATTTCACACAAGTATAAACATGATTGGCATTAGAAAATAGTCACATAATGAGGGAACGCTGCGAAGCATTTGGAGCCTGACCGCTCGCGAGGAAGCTCATTTCCTCATTTTCAGATCTGTCACTACATTAGTTATGCCTGTTTTGGGGTTGATAGCTGATTAAATTTCCGGGGCTATCCAACTCAAGATTTAAAGCAGTAGCATTCTGCCATCAAGAGTATAATGGAGAAGGAACAACAAGGTGAAGACTCAATTGGGATTGCAGTACTGGCCGAGATTTCACTTGGGATGCGCAGGTTGAGTTTCTATCCCAAAAAACATTTGTGGCATCTTAAAAAAATAATTTTGTGGTATCTATGTTATCTTAAGACAATTTGAGTATGGTTGCAAGATTAGCTGGCCGATCTTTAATTTCGTATTAGTTTACTGAGTTCTGAGAAGAAAGATTGGTATCTAGTAGAACCGGCGGTTTTGTTTGCCTGCCACGGTTTCGAGCACCTTCGTATAGTTCTTCAAGATTCCTTTTCAGAAATGCGCTTTGCTCATTGACTTTAAAAGTCGACCGAACAATAAAATGGCAGGCTTCGCCCCGTCAAAATAGAGGCGGCATGCCAGAGCCAGATCACGCTAAATTCTCGGGCGCGTACAGCTGGCCAGCCGTGAGTTCTGTTAAAGTATTTCACGCATGCACACAATGACTTCTCAGGCGCTGGCACCAGATAATATGGATGGCTCTTCGAAGTTTTTGTTGTCGCCAGACTCCTCGGGTGAGTCGCCGTAGGGGAATGATAATTTGACATTACTTCAGATGCTCAGCGGAGACAAGGAATGCATCATCTTCCTGTTAATTTCACGTCTTCCGTGTACCAGCTGCACGCCTGCGCGATATATGTGGTGCTGAAATTCTGCTACAAATGTTTCTTGAGCTTACCTTGAAGAGTTCAGGTATTGCAGTGGTGTTGACGCCGCTGTAGCAAATCCAGACACTTCAGGTAGACCCATTATCTCCGCTATTCGCCGTCGCTAAGGATCACGTGACGACACGGTTTGACGTGACGGGATCGACGGCGAGATCAATGTTAGAACCAAAGCTTGCCTCGCATCCGCTGGGTGTTTCAACGGCAGATACAAGATTACTGCACCTTCAGACGCATTGCTTTGCAGCGTTTAACATGGAACACATGCCTACCATTTGGAATACGCGTTTGCCCTGCTTCACTGGGGAAGGCATCTCATGCCGGCGTTCCCATGCCACCGCCTAGTGGGGCTGAGCACGCAGACTCGTCATAAGGGTGGCGCTGTCGCTTCGTTGTACTCATTCACAGGTAAGCCCATACCTCTCGTCTTACCGGCAAAGTATCGTTTCCACATCAGCTCTTCATAAAGGACTCAAGATTTGTGTATTCACTGACGATTGATTACGTATGAGTAGTGCGCTGCCCAAAAAAGGTCTGTAGGTCTTGACTTCGTCCAGGCCAAATGATTGGCATCGCTTATGGCGACGTAGTTTCGATTGTCGGCCATTATGGTGAAGCGGCATCGCAACGGATTTGCAGACAGTTGCTCTTATTTGCTGGCGGCGGAGAAAGCTGTTTCATCTGTTCATTGGCGACACTTGTGGACGTCAGCGTTGCTGATGCATCAGTTTCGTCATTCGTCATTACAAATTACAATTTAGACTCTGAAAATAAATCCCTGAGCCGTGATACGACAAACTACACGCAATATCAAAGGTAATATTCCGGGGATTACCGCCTTTAGCTGAAAAAAAATGGTCGAATCCCAAAATTAAAATATTGACCGTATTTCAATTTTCAAGCCCTTAACTACGTATACAATGTTGCCAGCGCCTTGTTTCTTTACTACTGTTACCTCTGAGTGCTGCTGGGTAATCCAAATACAAGAGAAGGTCAGAGGCCATTCACATGTGGCTACTACAGATTTTTACGAGTGAAGTTAGAAATAACTACAGTGGTTCTTTTCAAAATTTCTTTTGTAAGATTAAGTTAATATTCAGCTTCATGTGCGGAAGAAAGGGACCCGCTGGTTTTGACGTGAACACATCAGCAGTTCATATCGAGACTACAGTCTATTCAGTTCTCTGTTGTTGTAGTCGTAAGACGTAGCAGCTACAAGCCATAGCGCTAGTTCACGTACAAAGCATCGGCGTTACAGAAGGTAGAGCCAGTCTTCCTGCGTACATCATAGGTGAAATAGACTATAGTCCAGCCCTTCCGGGAAGCCGTTCCCATATTGCTGAAGTCTCCATGTCAGCAGCACTGTCCCAGATAAACAGCACCATAAATTAATCTGTTTGTTAGAGTGCGCCTGCATCTGGTTTTCACAATCCGAAGTGATATAAATTAACGCTTTAAATGAGCCGCGCCGCGGCCTGTTATCCACGCTGAGCATGAGAGGCAAATACGATGAGGTTAACACCAAATATACTCGTTTCAAAGGTAATATAGTGCGGAAGTACTTCCGTTACGTTGTCATATTCGCTGTACAGGCGCTCTCTTTTCGCCTCATCTTCAGTACAAATAAACTACTGTATCTGCGGCATTCAGAAAGAAGAACATTACGCTGCTAATATTCAGAAGGTCGCAAAGCAGGGTTATCTCTCATCGGCAAGAAGATTGTCGTTCGATTCATGAATAATTTTGCCCCGCATCATTGAACTTCCAATCCATCCATTGCTTCGGCTTACCATTCTGTGTGAGTTCTGCGCCGGTCGCCCAAATGCCGTCAAACCCCATAATCAGTTGCTTCGTGGGTGTTCCATCACCGCAGAAGAATCCTTCCACCTGGGGAGTAATGCCTGATCCCTGAATGCGCTTGTTTGCTCACCTTCCCAGGAGAATCTTCTGGAAGGTATTAACGACGAGCCACATTTTCGGGCCACCCCATTGTCCCAGCTCGCTTGTTGGCAACAAAATCATCTCTGTTTGTATAATAAGATAGTCACAATTTACCTTCAGAGGTAGTCATTAGAACTCGGCAGGAGATGAGCGTCGTGCGGGAAACCCATGTTTCCGTCGTCTGGTTCCGTTCACATTTGTTAAATAATGTAAAAACTCATCCTCTGGGGAATGATTATCCATTACGCATCAGCGGTCATCACCGCGCGGAGTTATTTGTTCTCGCCAGGTACCGCACACCAGATACGCCCAGCCCTTGAGGCTTAATTTAAATTTGCTCGATCACTGTCGACAGACAATGCTAGCGCTTCAGGGTCATTCGAGGTATGAAGCAAGCACGCCATAAAGACAAACACTCAATGACCAGATTTCATGCTCATTGGGCCCAACCAACGGTACTCTAAATGGCTCGTCTATATTCAGGCCAGATGCTGCCAGTCAAATTGTTGTCAGTGTAAGAAATGAGGACGAGACATTCATTTAGGCTGAGCACGTCGTTTACATCACCCTCCAGCTGCTGAGAGGGTGATGAAGGGCTGGCTCAGCCCTCCAATGGTGAGCGGAAACACTCGTGTATGGAACGCTACAAGAATGGGTAGCTGTGGAGAAGATGCAAAGCGGTCCTATGCAAAGATACAAACAAGGCGTTGAATGACTGCTCATAGTTACGCTGTTTGGTCAACGGTTATCCAGGCCGGGCGCCGTCTTATTGATTACGCAGATGTTAGATAGATAGATAGATAGATAGATAGATAGGATAGATAGATACCAAAGAACGCCATCGCGATAAAAATTGATTCCACTGATAAATACTTGGGTAAAGCTTCGCACAAATTTCTCTTTGTGCTAGCGTTTCAACGCCTGATTTATCGACTACAAAAGACTTCCAGGAATTCTTACTGCTCCGCCGGTGGGAAATTTCCCTGTCTTGAGACGCGGAGTAAGGTGGAGGAGGCTAAGAGGACCAGCGTAGTAATACGTTTCATGATTGTTTCCGTTTCTATTATATCCTTTATCGCTCGCTACATTGGAGTCCATATTCATCGCCTCTGATGGTATCATTTGTAATTTGAGAGTTCCCGACTCAAAGGGTAAAATTGGTGCAAGTATTCATGTGATATTGTTCAGTGAGTTGGGGGAATGCGGTATGAATCCGGTGGCTCTGTTGGGAATGTTAGGTAGCAAGAGTGTCGGTGCCTAATGTGTGCTCTGCAGGTATAATAGGGGACAAGAATATAGTACACTTCTGCATTGAAACTGATCACTAATTTAGTTTTAATTATCACAAATCATCTAGTATGTTGCAAGATGACATGATTTACTGATGGCTACACATACAAATCAAATATTTGATGATTTCCTTACACAGGCCTACCAACATAAACAGGTATGCCACTCGGCTGGAATACTGGTACTCTATAACAGCTATCCTCAAAATGTCGCGGACTGCTTAATAGCACATGGCACCAAACAGTTGTTCACGGTTGCGCTGTCTATTGTGAACTAAGTAGGGGAGACACGTTGAAGAACGGAAGCGCCGCCGAGTTTTATAGTACTCGGGTGTTGTGACATGGACCTATGCTCATGCTCGATGCCAGCACGTCCGCTGAAGCGCAGGGAGACTGCCGCAGGCTCGCCAAGGTTCATGTCCCAGTGAAGCTCATGGAGCATGTTTATCAGATAGATTGTTGAGAGTGTAATGCCCGTGGAGTTGGTCATAGTGTGCACTGCGAGCGCATTGGCGCTCGAGCTATTACGGCTCAGTGTCGCTGGAACAAAAGTATATCTCATATCGAAACGCCGCTTGAATTGGGTAAATGAATACATTGCACAGCGGGTTCCCAATTTTATTCTGAGAAGGAATATGCGTGTATCCGAAGTCGAAGGCCGACAGCAGCCTGATGGGATGGTTAATCACATAGTAGTAATTCAGATAGTTATTCATTTCATCAGCGAATAATGTATAGTTTAATTGTGTTTTCTCGAAAGACTTGTGTGTGTGGAAAGGGTGTTGTGTGCCGTCATTCAGTGTTTACAACATTGGCATTGTGCTGCTAGATGATGATGGTGTAGCTCAAGATAACAGATTTCAGTTCTGACGGCATAGACGAGCAGCTCCGGTAGGTTGGTCGACGGGGTCTTCCTTTGTATTCGGAGCTCATTATCGGTTCAGGGCTAGTATATGCTGAAAGAGCTGCACTCGCCGAGTAATCCATCTCCAGGAGTAGACATGGTGACGATGACCAAGAGGTTCAGCATTCTCCGCGGTATCTTCCTCTGTTGCTTCAGTTGATTATCGCCATCCTTTCCTTGATATAGGGCCACGTTGATGGGAAGACACAAGACTAAAAATACATGGTGATTTTTCAGATTTCCAGCCTTGTGCCGTATTGCTGCACTTGTTGTTGTGTTTTCCGGCCAGATTACTTACTGGTTTTCAATGAGCTGCCTTTCTAGCTAAATTTATAAGTCATCTACAAATTGGTATATCATTGGTAAATTGGTTAATATACAGGATGACAGTTCTCCAGAATACGCTTCTCCTGGAAGGTATATCTGCGTGTAGATCAGAATAGTTTATTCGTCTTTAAAAATATCTATAGAACTCCAGAAAATGTCTGGTACAGTGGCTGAATAATGCTATTCAGAATTACGTTGCCGCAAAGCTCTCCACAGCAGCTGGGCAGGTATCTTTGCATTCTAAAGACTTAAATCTAGGCATGAGACTAATTCGGCTGTTAAAATATCTATCCATATAGGGAGTGAAGGATATTCCTCCACGTATTTCTGTCGCTTCTCTATAAAGAGAAATCATAGACTTACCAAAATGCGCCAAACTAGCTCTGAAAATATCTTTAGATATTCTGCCTTCAGAGTTCCAGTTTACTCTTTAGTTTTGAGCACGGTATTACCATGGATAGCAGTTTTCCTCAACATATAATGCAATGAAGCTGTCACTGCAGAGTGAGATTTCCAAGCGCCTGCTTCTCGCAGTCTGATCTTTGAGGACAAGATTCAATGGCATATTCCACAGAAAATTCCACATAGTCTTCCCAATATTCAGTTAAAGGCCACAAGAATAATAGTAGTCTTCATAACAGATTTTTCTGATGTTCCTTTACTCAAATGGGCCTGAAATAAGATCTTGATTCTATCATGGGAAGACATTACCCATTAAGCAGAACAGGTAACTGCTGGATTTAAGAGAAGTTTGTCTCGACTTTTGTCTGTCATCTTTCAGTGGAGTGCTCTGTCGTTTAGTACCATGTTTGAATGTCAATAGCAGTCCTCACATTTCTGTTTTGTTTTGGACGCATACAGGTCTTACTTGCTTTAATTTCCTTGCAATAACTCAGCTTTGAGCTAACATGGCAGCATGTGAAGGTCAGGCCATTTCATTTTTGCCTGTGTTTATGCCCGTAATTATTAGTTTGCATAAACAGTATTATTCAGCTCTCTACCTTGTTCTACATAAGCATTTATAATACCTTTACTTGTTTAATTCTGCTGTGTAAACTATTACTTTTCTTTTTCACAGCTGGAATGGGAATGTATTCAACGTACTATTTCCGTTCTCTCATTCTACTAGCATTAGGCCTCATACAAAGGGAAGAATTGGAACAAGGGGACCAGCACCTCACCAGGAGTTTCCTTCCTAGTAACATGAGATGACAGAAAATCGTTTAATTAGTGCCGTCTGAATAAGAGTACTACCAACGAGATCTTTACTGTACCACGACATTCTAGTTTGGGAGTCCACTCGTTCAGAAACTTCGGTTTTGTCTAATATATTCGACCAAAATTACAATGTGAGATATTAATTTATTCTTTCATAAATTTTGCTTCAACATAGAAATTTCTCTGCCCATTACATTCGTTCAACACTAAATTCGATGCACTGTCGCTTTAAGAAGGTGATGGTGTACTGTGAAATGCAGTTTTGTACTCTGTTATAAATTCTAAATGCAGGAAATCCATCTACCTGCACTATATACATTCATTATCATATTCACAGTTAAATCTGGTCTTACTTCTACCGACGACAAGACCTAGGACATGAATGGTAACTTACATGTCGCTGGCATCTAGTAAACGATAGTTGCCTACCATGATAATGTGCACCTTGGTGCCGCAGTTAAAGTAGCATAGCTAGCACTGTTAGGAAACAAGTGGTTTATTGCCATTTTTTAACCTTGTTTTCGTCAGTTCATCAGTGTTTTATTGATCTTGTGATACAGGCTGAAACAGTTTTACATAATATCACCTTCCTTTAAATTGTAAGAGACAAATTTTCCATTTATTGTAGGTCGCCGCTCTATAGGCATCCAGTTGCAACAGGGTTAGAGCACCACATCGGCAATTCTAGAAAGCTGCCAAGAGATTGGGGGCACCGGGATAGGTAGTGCTTCATGTGTGCCTGCTTAGGGTGATAATATTCCAAGATTTGCTGTGACATTCTTTCCTCTTTGTTCGAGAGCCCGGCGGAGAGCGCCACGGTATTAGTTCTTCGCATCGACCAAGTATGGCGATATTGAAGAAGAGCCGTTATCTACGAAGACGTTGGCAATGATAAATGCGCGTAAAACGCCGTCAGCTCCAAACGAAGGACATTGAGGCACTCTAAAGGGCGCATAGGTTAAGAACTCGCTAGGAGCTCCGCCTGTGCATGCGCTTGTTGTTTTCCACGTTGTTTTCGCGCGTTGCACTAGTACATCAAAGGCAGGAAGGTCATGCTAAAGGCGGAGCGCCGGGTTTTCTCGACCTTCAGACTGTGGCTAATGGGGTAACTTCTTGACCGTTGAGCTTCGGTGGGTGCGTAGGGTGCTCTTTTACAGTTTCGTTTTGTCCAGAAAGGTTTCTAAAGTTGGGTTTCCTCTGTGGTGCCCAGTAATTTGCGCGGTTAAGATAGACGTTCTGTTTAGGGACGGCCTCTAGTTGTACTGCGTTGTTTCACAGAGCTAGGACTGCTTGAAGGGCGGCACGACACTAACAAGCGACGTTGCCAGGTGAGTCTCGCTTGATTGGCTCGCCAAGACCACCTGTCACGCTGGCTTCCCCGGTCGTCGCTATTCCTCACCATGTCGCCACCGTATTAAATCTGGTGTCGTGAACAAGGCTCGACGCGACGGCGCCAGCTGCGTCTCCTCTACACTTGCCAGTTGTTCTCTCGCAGTTTGCAGGTGTGGGAGCGCCAAGAGGATATTCCCCGTAGAAAACCGAGTTCGTACGCCCAGCTCTTTGGCGCGCGGACGCGCACGGCTGCGCCCTCTGAGTCGCCATGATAGTCACCCGTACCCAGTGCTGTTCCAAGCCGATCTGTTCCATTTCCATAAATCCAATCGTCTTTCGTGGGAAGAGTTTGCTCATCTGATCAAATCGCGGACAAATCGATAGGCAATCCAGTGGCCTCCGGTCTACCGCCTGGTTGGTTTAGTGACCTTTGAAGTGTAATGAAGATGACCGGCATACCTTTTTCAGGGGGCGCACGCAGCTATTGTTTGTAGAGTCGCGCTCCGTCATTTAATCATTCTCATTATGCTTGGTTGTTATATTTGACTTACCCTGTTTTGTATTATATGTATACACGATGCATTGAGGGAACTTTAGTCTCTTTCAGGGGCATTACCTTCGCTGCAACAGTGAGCAATTAAAGGCAGTGACAGTGACGAGATTGTCACATTTAATTACCTATGTCCTGTGAACATATGAGGTAGCCAGGATCTGCTGAGTGATCAGCTATGTGATCTTGTCCTCTATTGATCCGGGTTGTTCTTCTGCTTACAAGAAGGTGAACGGAACAGAAAGAATAAGGAGTTGCAGATGCCTGTTCTGCCAAGTCTGCATGAAAGAAGGCGACATATCACGGCTTCTATTCTTCCCGGGGCTAATGAATGTCATCTTGTACTCATTTACAATGTAGGTAGCGACAAACGCAAATTTAGGTATCTGTTACGCTAGTGGCAGCGCTGCTTGACGCCGGTGTTTGATGCATATCGTACTTTATCGACATTGTTGCCACGAGTGGATGACGCAGGGCTTGTTTCCCGTGCAAGCAGTGACGCCGTTTGAAATCATGCTTCGCTGAATTTCGCAGCAGCTGCCGCTTCAGCAAAGGAGCACGGAAGCAGATTGCGCTTGTAATTTTGCTGTTCTATCAAGATAAGGCGGTACTCCATCTGGGGATGCACATCCTCTGTGTCTCAGGCCGGGGACATGTCGATTTTGTTTGTCAAGAGGAAGTGAAATAGTGGGAGGATGGCCATGTTTGTTTTCCTCGGTACTGTTCTTTATTTCTGTTTCCGTAGCCTGCCACAGTTTTTCAGAGCTTGTATAGCGGGTTCATATTTTTACCAACATGTCGTTAGTCAATCGAATTTCGCTGTGCTTTGTTATAATTAAATCTCTGTTTCTGTGTTGAGTTGACCTACGCTGTGTAATCGTTTCAGATACTATTTTTCCATGTAAATTCAGGGCTACCTACCTCAGCTTCAGGGTTGAGTTGGACTCTAAGTTGCGCGCCGGTGACTTCATCTTTCCATGTCGGTGCCATATACAGTAATTATATAGTTTATTCCATACGTTTCTCCTTCTTCCCAGAGGCGCAAAATTATTTGCTCCCACTTTCGTTTTGGGCCCAATAGCGGTTATTTCGCGAAAGCAACAGTATTGTCTGACCATTACCGTAGCACTTGTCTAGGTGTCTGCCTGCATAGAAGTATATGAAATGACATTCGATTGGCCGTTTTGAGCCTCGAGTAGGTTCAAGGGCCTGCAGCATAGTCACGTGACGAACCATTGAAGGGGCGACGAAATAATAGTAATTTCTTTACGTCGGTGAAAACCTGTTCTCGAGTCTGTGTTTCTAGAGGACTTAAAAAGACTCGCACGCACTGCCGTCGACACGCTACTGTCAAATCACAGTTGCTTCATCAAGCATCTGGCTCGGAGCGCGAGATGAGTTTGAGAACGGATCGATGACAGACCAGTTCACACTGTGAAGAAACAGTTCCCCTGTCATCACTAAATAAGAAAAAAAAAGGAGGGGGGACGCCATTAAAGTAGTGTTCTCTCTCTCCCCATTTTCTTGCCCACGGAATTTGGAAGGACTTCACCATGCTGTTTGGAGGGAATGTCCCTCTCCTCAGAAAGTCTTACATGTATGCATGTTTCATGAAAGCAGTTTTCAGTTTTTTTCATAAAGACATGATTTTTTCTTCATTATTGGAGCCAGAGTCCGGGGCACCGCTTGCAGTGTTGCGTGTTTCTCTGGCTGTATTAGGAGGAGCTGTCAGAGGTTAGCGGGGCAGCGGCAGAGGCTGTTTTTTTCCGAGATGGCATCAGCAGTGGTTTGCTGAGGGGATGTGAGGGGAGGTGGAGTTGGCACTGTCTCATTGTGCCTTATGTCACAGGCGGCTACTGATCTCCAAGGTTCCCTCGGAATCCGGCCCTTCTGTCTGCACGGGCCGCGGGCACGCTGAACGCTGAGGTGCCCGGAGGTGAGACGTGCGCAAATGAGATTGTGCCCGTGCCCAGGGATCAGCTCGCTTGAACGCCACAGCCACCGCGAGGGAGCTTGCCGGGCCGCGTGGTCTCTCCTAGAGAGGAAGATCCATGAAGCTTGCAAAACATCGCTGAGCGCAGGGCTTCACGACCGGAAGCTCGACAAGTCCTCAAGATAGTGGCCATGCCGCCGCTGCGGAGCGTATGCGCCCCCGATGTATGCCGCGTTACGTCCGCCGTCAAAGGGAATTTCAGCTACGCCGCATCGCCTGGCACGAAGAAACCATATATTTCTCCTAATAAAGCAGTTGCCGCTGCGTGTGATCCCGATTCACCGAGATCTTGGGGTGAACGACGCAACAATAAAACCCTCTTTTCAGAGGGATGCTCAGGATTAGTGTAAAATGGTATTTTTTTAAATTCTTTGTTTTCTCTCCCGAGAACACTAAACAACTGGAGAGATGTTTGTACAAGCACAGTGAGGAGGAAAACAAAAAGACAAAAATAACCTCCGCTTTCCATTTTGTACACTAATCCTGAGCATCCCTCGCAAAAGAAGGGGTTTTGTGTCGTCCACATCGTTCCCAAAAAACCGCACTCGGATCTCGGCCCCACGAATCGGGATCACACGCGAGCGGCAACAACACGCTTCCTGCCCAACTCGTCTGCTTTCTTTATTAGGAGAAAATAAATATGGTTTCTTCGTGCCGAACGTCAGCGCAAAGTTTCGCAAGTTCCCTCACGACGACGGGACGACCAGCCGCGCGCCCGGCAGAGGACTTGCATACCGCTCCACAACGACGGGTACGATGGCCACTATCTTGAGACTTGTCCCGAGAGCTCTCGGTCGATCAGTTTGCGCTCAACGACGTTTTGCAAACTCATAAGATCTCTTCCCTCTCCCTAGAGGGAGCCACGTGGCCCTCGGCAAATGCTGCGGGTCGCCGGCTGCCCTCCCGGGTCTCCCCTCACGGTAACAGTGGCGACTAGCGGAAGCTGTTCCTCACAAACACGGGCACAATCTCATTTTGCTCGCACGTCTCTAATCCTCCCGAACTTTGATCAAAATGCCCGGTTCGAGCGTGCCCGCGCTTCGGGCGGTTAATGGCCGACGGATTCGGGGGCAAGAAGAGGCGGGGTAACGAGCAAGTCTGGCGGAAACGGTTCCCGCCCACAGCGGCACCAAAACAATGAACAGGTGCCAACTTCCATTTCCTCCACATCCCTTCAACCCCAAACCACACCCCAACGTGCCTCTCGAGAAAAAAGCAGCTTCTCCCGCCGCTGCCGCCGACGGCAAACAACTCCCCCGGCAACTCTCTCTAATGCCACCGAGCGGAAACACGCACAACACTGCAAGCGGTTCACTCTTTTCCCCCCGGACACTACGACTGATCCCTCCCTTTAATCCCAACGTGTGCGTGAGAAGAAAAAAAAAATCATGTGCGCATGAAAGAAACGAAAGAGACTGCTCGCAAAGCATCGCCGCGAAGCAGACTTTGCGAAGGAGAGAGAGAACTCGTTCCTCCCAGAGACGAAACGCGCGGTGCAGAGGGAGTCTTCCTTCCAAAGCGGGAGGCCAAGGGGGCTCCGGGGGCAGAGAGATACGAGGAGAGAGAAACACTACTGTGGCGTCCCCCTCCTTTTTTTTTTCTTTTTTTTCTTGGCCCAGGTGGATGGCTGGGGTGGTTTGTGGAGCCCCTCTACGGGTGGTAGTGCTGGTCTGTCTCGTGCCGTCCGTTCTCAGGCTTTCATCTCGCACTCCCGCGCCAGGTGGCCCACCTCGCCGCAGTGGTAGCAGCGGTTGTTGGTGCGTGTCGACCGGCAGTTGCGAGCTATGTGGCCACGCTCGTTGCAGCTGAAAGAAAGCGTGCGGGACCGCTCAGTCCTAGGGTCCTCCGAAACTTGCTCGACCTCGCTCCGAAACCAAGGTTTTTCACCTCGGCATTAAAAAAAAAGGTACTAGTGTCCTGCGTCGCCCCATCTGTGTCGTCACGTGATATCGCCCGCGGGAGTGACTTGGACCTACTCGAGTAAGAATCGGAACACAGCCAATCAGATATCATTTCATATACTTCTATGCAGGCAGGCCATGCTACTGGGCAAACAACTTGGGTGCTACAGGTAATGGTCAAGATTATTATTTCTGTTTAACTTCGCAGGAACGGAGAACAAGAATATTATATTGGGCCCAAAAAGCAAAAGTGGAACAAGTATAATTTGCACCTCTGGAGATGAAAGAAGGAGAAACGATATGGGTCAGCTTGTATCATTACTGTATATGGCACCTCGATTGTAAGTTTACATGGAAGAATGAAGAGTCTACAACAGCGCACAGCACGGGTCCAGCTCAACCCTGAAGCTGGGGGTTGGGTTGTGTTGCAGGCAATTTTTGTGGCCAAGGATAAGTTTACATGGAAGAATGAAGTATCTACAACAGTGCACAGCATGGGTCCAGCTCAACCCTAAAGCTGCGGTTGTGGTTTTGGAATCCTTGGGCTAAGCTTGCGCAAGGGTGTGCACATTGACTAACATTTATGTTGCGGACAAAATATGAACCCGCTAACCATAGACTCTAAAGAAAAACTAATCTAACGGGCTGCAGGCAAGAAAATGAGGGCAATTTGCTCGAGGGGGAAAGCAAACATGGCCATCCTTCTCCCTTCATTTCGCTTTCATAACGGCAAAACAAAATGTGGACTGTGTGTCCCCATTTTGGAGACACAAGAGGATGTGCATCCCCAGATGGGTGCACAGAGTCACCTGTTATGCGGGTAGAACAGCAAAGGTTACAAGCGCAATCTAGCCCGTGCTCCTTGCTTTGAGAAGCGCTTCTTTAGCACGAGGGCTCGTTCCGCGAAAGCATGTTTCAAAGCAGCAATCTCGTGTCCTGCTTGCAGGGCTCAAACTTACACGTCATCCACTCGTGGCCTTTAATCGATAAAGAGTTTTAAATTAATGCATCCAAGCACTTTTTCGCGTCCAAGGAAACGGCGCTGTCACCACTGCTCATGTGATGAGCCTAAATCACGTTTTGGGTGCGCACACCATTTATCACAAATAGCGTAGGTACCCAAAGTGAACGGCAGTTTGTTGCTTTAGCCCCTTGTTCCAAGGGAGAAATAAAAGCCGCCGTATGGCCCAAAAAACATGCTTTTCATGCAAGGCTTGGCAAAATATTCGGCGCTGGAGAACATCGGCCATCTGTTTTAACTCCTTATTTTGGATTCTTTCTGTTCCCGTTCCACCTACTAGAAAGGCAGAAAGAGCCCAAGTATGCACCGGATCTCCATAGGGACAAAAGGTCACTATAGACTGATCTCACTCAGCGTCCCATGCAAGCGCAACACCGCCATAACTCAGTTCACAGGACATAGGTAGTGCATGTGACAGCTTGTACCATCTCGTGCTGTCCTTGCACGAATTTGCAGCGAGGTTGTCGCATTTGCAGCGAGGTTGTCGCACTTGAAGAGACTAAAGTTCCCTCGATGCATCGTGGCAGCAACCGCGATAACAAAACAAGGTGGTAAGTAGTCCACGTACAAAGCAACCGGGTCATAATGAAATGAGCTATGCAGCCGGGCACATTTCTCACAAAGCAGTTTTCTCGCTTCTTAACACGTCGCAATCCCTGAAAAAAAAATTATGCTCTCGGTCATCTTCAGTATTACACTCCAAAAGGTCACTGCTGTCCAACCAGACGATGCAGCGGAGCCTCAAAGCAGACCCGGAAACCTGACTGGCATAGCTGACTGGCTATGGTAAGCCCTATCAGGTTGTCAGCTGGTTGTCAGATGAAAACAAAACTCCTTCCCAAAAAACCGATTAGTTTATAAATAAACAAATCCGCTTCGCACAACTTTTCCCACTGGGTACAGCGAGGTGTAGTGCTAGCGGAAATTTATCGATAACTTGACTCTAAGTGGCAACAGCTCGATTGTCCCTCGTGCACGTCAAACACACTTAAAGGTGACGCATTAAACTCGGTTTTCTGCAGGGAATATATAATCCTGTTAAGGCCCCCTCTCCTAAGCTGCGAGGGGAGCCAACTTTGGGGCAATGAAAAAGTGGAGAGTGACATAGGAAAGGAGGAGGCAGGCAACAGTGGAAAGCGCAAAGTGTATCGCTCGGCCTTCTAACGACTCAACGAGATTCCGACACCAGCGTTTAACTGCAGTCGGCTGCGACGGCATTAAACTGTCGTTGGAGCCAACGACGGTCGAGAGCGCCCGCGTGGCACAGGTGCCGAGTGCCAACCGAGCCAATCCCAACGCGGGGCCTCACCGATAGCAGACGCCGGGCGACAGTGTCGTTGGCGCCGCGCCCGCAGGGGCAGTCTCGGCTGATGTGTCCCAGGTGGCCGCAGTTGTAGCACTTGCGGTCGCCCCTCTCCGCTGCCGGTGGCGGTCTCGCGAATGTGCCCCAGCTTGCCGCACAGGTAGCGACTGGAGAGACAGGGCACCACCACTCTTGGGGAGGAGGGAAGCCCAGCTTTTAGAAACCAAACACGCGGGACAAGAAACAAGGCAGAACGCAAACAAAAGAAAACACCTCACACCACCAGGGGGCGCCTGAGGCAACGGGAATGAGTTCAACGAGGAAACGGTGCAGTCCAGTAGCTGCCCCATTGTACGGTCTGGGACAGGTCGAGAACCCGACGGGACGCTCCGCCTCCGGCATGACCTTCCTGCCTTTGATGGTACTTCGCTGCACGCGCAACCAAAGCACGGTGGAAAACAACAGCGTGATGCTGGAAGCAGAGCTTCTAACGGGTTCTTGACCTGTCGCCCACTTTAGGGTGCCTCAATGTCCTCTTCGCTTAGGGCTGACGGCGTTTTTTGCAGCACGGTACCCGATGCCAACGGCACGTGCTCGTGGGGAAAATGCGAAGAGAAGTGCCGGTAACAAAATGCCGCCACAGCACAGTCGATGCCGAGAACCTGTGCAGGCAGACGCTCTTCTAATGGCTCTTAACAAAAAAAGAAGGAAAGAAGTGTCATGAGCAAATAATGACAAGAACACTCTGTGCAAAGGCACACATGAAGGCCACCATTCCGGTGCCTTGGTGCCACTGTTGGTGTGTGCATATTTATACTATTGTCTCACCTTACCAGAGCTGCTGGGAAGATTGCCTGCATCCCAAAACAGTAACATTGTACACCGACCCTATTTTTTGTTAATTTAAAAAGAGGTGATTAGATATAATAAAAATCTGTTTCAGCAAACAGTATTTTAGAGTCCAATAAACTTACTTGATGAACTGACAGAAAAACTAGGTTAAGAAAAATGGCAATAAACCTTGTTTTTATTGAAAGTTTTCTTTTAATTAACGCCAGCTCTTACTTTAGACACTGCGAGTTGCACCAAGGTACATTATCATGAGCAAAGTGGGTAACCTATCGGGCCTGTAGATGCCAGCGGCATTAGTAAGTTAAATATTCTCAGAATGTCCTAGGTCGAAAAGTCGTCGGTTACTTTAATGAGAAATTAAGGCAGACAACTGTGAATATATTAATGAATAGTATATAGGGTGCAGGTAGATGGATTCTTACATTTCGAATTTACAAAGTCACAAAGTTTTAAACATTTTACTTGTATCCCATCGCTTCTTAAACACAGTGCATCAGACTAGTGTTAGACACGAATGTGAGGCAGAGGAAATTTCCCCTATGTTGAGCAAATTTATGAAAAGAATAAATTAATATCTCACATTAGTAAATTTTTTGGTCGAACTATGGTAGACAAAACCAAGTTTCTGAACTTGGAGTGGACTCCCAGCCCCCAAATGGTCATGGTACAGTAAAATCTCTATAATTTGAAACCTCTTAATTCAAACTTGTGCATAATTCAAACGAACATGCATGTCCCGTCCTATGTGCTACTAGGAAGGAAACTCCTGGTACTCCAAAGAAAGTGCTGGTCCTCTCTTGGGTTCAAATTAACGAGATTCCACTGTATGAGGGCCTCCTGAAAATGCTGAAACCAGAATAGAGGAAAATAAAATTACCGTGAATACATTCCCATTTGTTTGAAAGTGTCAACTACAAAAATGTATAATTTACAATAAATAACTAAACAAAGTAAAAAAAAAGGTGCAAATAAGCATGGCTAGAGAACAAAAGGTTAAGAAACAATAATAATGCACACACGGAGAAAACATTTTTTATGCAACTAATAATTACAGGCACATAAGCACAGAGTTTGCAAAAATGTGCCTGACTTATTCACATCTTTCCTATACATGTTGGCCCAAAACCGAAGGTTATTGCAGGAAAGTTAAAAAACAAGTTATAAAAGACCTGTATAGGTCACTCCAAAGCAAACAGAATGGGGACCACTGGTTGAGATCTAAACATGGTGCCCAAATGACAGAAGCACAGTAGCACTCCACATTGGAAGATAGCAGATAAGAAAGTCAGACCAAGCTATTTCTTAGAGTTTATCAACGGTTACACATGTTCTTACTTAATATAGATTAATAATATTCCCATGATAGAATCAAGATCTTATTTCAAGGCCCATTTGAACAAGTTCAAAAGGAGCATCAGAAAAATCTGTTATGAGACTACTATTATTCTTGTGGCCTTTGCTGAATATTTGAAAGGAAGCCATGTGGGTTTTTTCTGCAATATGAGAATATGCCATTGAATGCTTATTCCTCAAAACTGAAATGAGTTGAAGGACTTGCAGCATAGCGCCAGTAAGAGCTCTCACTCTGCAGTGGCCAATGTCATCTTCATTGCATTATAAAGATGTTCGGGAAAAAACATATCATGCAAGTACAAACATGCTGAAGAAGAACTAAAATTAAACTAGGGTTTCTTTAGCAGTTACTATTGAGAGTAAAATATCTCTAAAAAGAGCATTAAGAAAGATAAGTATATTTTGGTCGTCTATATTCTCTTTATAGAAAACGACCAAAATACGTGGAGGAACTATCCTTCACTTCCTATATGCCAGGGATAAGGTATTTAGCAAACTAGAGTAGGAACTCGAAATCGAGTTCATAGATTTAAGCCTGGGAATCACAAAAGATACCTGCCCAGCTTGCTTTATTGGGAAACCTTGCAACAGACCAATTTGGTCACTGTGGATTCAGCCATACATGGTGATGTTTTCTAAGGTTCTATAGACTGTTTTTAAAGAAGGCAGGAAAGCTAAACTAGTGCAGTCTGCACAGGCGGATTATACACCAAGGAGGGCGCGATATAGGAGGCTAATCGTCACAATGAATTAGCCAAAATTTGCCAATGACCTTTTTTCATTTGTAAAGGTAAACTTATAATTCCAGCTAGAAACTTGCTGAGCATCATTGAAAACCAGTAAGCCAGTCAATTTCGGGAAAACTTGAGCACGTGGTGTAAGCACAGTGGTGTGCTAAAGTTACCGCTCCAATAGGCACAAGGCTGGGAGTGCCAAATGCAACTGCCGCGTATTTCTACTTTCTCCTCAATGTATTTGCATGGTAGAGTTTTCCAAGGAAAGGATTAAACGTCATCAAGTTTTGAGGCCACGTGCGCCACGTCACAGATGTCTGCTGCAACCCCGAGCCCGCAGAGACACGGAGAATCTGCGACAGGCTCATGGATTATCCGTCATCCTGTCGTACCCATTAATACCTCCTATTGATGATGGATTGGGCGTCGGCAGCATGGCTGTGGAATGCTTTTTCTTCTCTCCCCTGCCCTAGTTTCATGAGCTCCCGAAGGTGGCAAACACGTCACAAAAGGGAAGACCTCAATACCCGGCTACACGCTATCATCGTGTTGTACTAGGTTTTCAGGACAAAGAAATCTGCTGTGCGAATACACCATCATCATCTGCGCTTTTGCAATGCCAGTGTTGTTCTTTCACTATGGTAACTCAGTCACTCAAGGGCACTTCCCAAGGCACACCAAGTCTTCCGAGAAAGTTTTTAATTAGAGCTATGTATTTGCCCGCATTACCCCAAAAAATGAATGAGCAAATCTTGGTTAGTTTATCCTACGAGACAGACGATAGCCATCAAGTGGGCTTGCTTATAATTCAAACTCTAGATTTCACATTTCTGTTATCTCATCCAAATTAAAAAATTGGGGTTGTCCTCACATTTTTTAATGTATTCATTTGCCGAGCTTTTAATCAAACGGCTGTGTTATACTTTTGTTCTCGCTGCCCCTTTGAGCCCGCTTTCCGAGCATCAATGGAAGCAAGTGAGGCTACACACGCGGAGCCCCTCCACGGACGTTACTTCTCAAAAATGCATTAATGCTCGATACAGTTTACGTTCAACGGAGCTAAAGCAAGGGACACATGAACAACGTGAACGGGCGCGCACGGCAGTCTCCACAGCAACTTCCGCGGACGGATGCACGGCGGGCATGGCATATGGGTCCATGTCACAACACTCGAAAGTTGCTATAAAAACTTCCGCGCGACGCCCGTTTCCGATGCTCACGTGTCTCCCTACTTAACAGTTCACAGTTGAAACTTTTTTTGCTCGATGAACAAACTTGTTTTGAGGTCTCATGCTACCCAAACAGTCCACGATTAACAACATTTTTGAGAGATGAATTAATCATACTTGAACTAATGCCCATGAGGGCATACCTGTTTATGATTAGTAGGCCCAGTAGAGGAAATCATCAACATTGATTTGTATGTGTAGCCATCCATAGAGTAAATCATAACTCATCTTGCAACATACTCTAGATGAATTTGTGATAATTAAACTAAATTCGTGATCTTCTCGAGTTTCAATTACTAGAAGTGTGCCTGCATATTATGTCTCCTCAATATACAACTCACCTGCACAAGCCACATTAGCAGCGTTCACACTTAGAACGAAGCCACAACAAAAAAAGCACTCCCGTATAAAGCTACCCCTAACATTTCTAGCTGAACCTCCTCACTATACCACATTCTTAACTCACTGAACAACCAACTCCAAGGAGATAAAGCACACCAATTTGCACCCTTCAGTGCAGAGACTTCTCAAATTACAAATGATGCCATCAGGGGCGATGGCCTGGGTTCCAATGAATGGTGGGACCTAGGTAAAATAAAGGATATAGCAAAGCTTAAAGGCAAAACAATCCCTGGTATGAGCATTATTATTTACGCTATCCTGTGTTTCTCCACTGCTTTACTCCATCAGATGTCAAGGTCTGAAGGGTCTCCCCGCTGCCATTCGAGGCAGATAGGAATTCCTAGAGATCAAAGAGCTTGAGAGTCCCTGTAGTCGATAAATCAGACGCTTGCAGCAAATCTTGCTTACTAAGAGCCTCGTTTTAAAAAAGAAAATTTGTTGCCGAGAAGGGCTTTGCAAAATGTATTTATCCAGTGGAACTAGATGGCACAAAACTTTTTTGCATGGTTTGTTTTAGTCGCTAATAGCATTCTTTGGATACTTCACGCACTTCTCGTCTATGTATCTATCTATCTATCTATCTGGCTATCTAACCCTCTTACGCCGCGGGTCGATAAATAAATAAAAGACCGGCGCCGGCTGGGATTCGAACCGTTGACCCTTTGATCAGCAGGCAGACGCGCTAACCACAGAGCTATGAAGGCAGTCATTCAACGCACTCTAAACAGTTGTTTATATCTTTGCCATAGGACGACGCTTACAGCGCTGTCACACAGCCGGCGCAGCGCTGCGCTCATGACGAGGGCTCATCTCCGCTCTCGTGAGGCTGAGCACGGCCGCTAGCTCACCCTCTCCCCGCGCTCGGGAGAGGGTGATGTAGCGGCCGTGCTCAGCCTCACGAGAGCGGAATGAGCCCTCGTGCATGGAACGCGCGCGCACCGGTAGCTGTGACAGCGCTGTAAAGCGCGTCCTATGGTAAAGATATAAACAACCGTTTAGAGTACCGTTGGTTGAGACTAGCTGAGACGCCAGAAAGTCTGGTCGGTACCATTTTGAGTGTTTATGCGTATGGCGCGTGCTTTGCTCGCCTTCCTAAGTGACACAAACGCACGTGCTGGGCTGCGGAGATCGTGCGCAGGGCTGTGAAAGTGTCAACAAATTTAGAATCGCCTCAAGAGTGGGCTGGCGTATCTAGAGTGTGCCGGCCACCTGACGAACGCGCATAACTCCGCACTGCTTGATGCTATTCGCATTAACGTAGATAATCATTCCCAAAGGATGGGTTTTTTGCCATTGCTTCATCTTTTGCCTCGGAGCAAACATACCGACAGAGCCATGGACGGTTTCTCTGGCTCACCGGCAGGCCCTGCCAGTTCCTGTAAGCAACTACCTCTATGGGTAAGTATGTGAGCTATGTAGCCCATTTTAAAAGCTGAAGGTCGTTTTGTTTGCTTAACAAAACGGCACAAGATCCGCCGGACGGAAGTACAAAGTTGACGAAAATGTACGTCGTTAATGCCTCCAAGAAGATTCTCTAAGGAAGACGAAACAAACAAAGCGCACATTTCAAAGGAATCAGAGCATGCCTTCTCCAAGGTGGAAGAGTTGCTTCTGCAGTGTGGCGACAGACAACCTACAGCAACGGTTGGGGCTGCAGGGATGCTATGCCAGGATTTTAGGATTGTACCGAGCAAGGAGCTCTCACACAAGTGTTAAAGCTGCAATGGGTGGATTCGGAAGTCACAGTGATGCAAAAGGCCCGCTGCCTACTGGGCCAGATCTACATGTATGAACCTCTGCCGTGTGACTACGTGGAAGATAATCCTATTGCATTTCAACACTTCACCATTGAGATGTGCAGAAAACATGGGTACATACTTTCACAGATAAGCACCGCAGATCAAACTCTGGTTTGGTTTGACACACTTGAGAAGATTACAGAGGAAGTAAAAAGAAGAAGAGCTACTGTTTGCACAACGGCGCCACAAAGGACAGCTACACGGTGATGTTTGTATCACAACAGAGGAGTAAAAACTTCCACCTTATGTTACTTTGCAGGAAACGGTACTCATAAGCTGGTGATTCGCCCTTCAAGTGCGCATTTGCCTCTCATGCTCAAGGTGGATGGCTACAACAGGCCACGAGAAAACGCAGACCGACGGCTAAAGAGGGTATCCCGTGTTGAGCTGCGATTGACTTTGAAGCGTGGGGCTCAATATCCTTCAGGATTGTGGAAAAGAGCTTCTGCTAACAAGAAATTTCTTAACAAATTGATGGTATGGATTATGCACTTATCTGGGACCGGGATCACAAATAATCACATGGAGAGGACTTCCGACAATATGGAACCGACTTCCGAGGAGGATTGTACGGACTATGGTCTGTTTCAATTATGATGTACCGCAGGAAAGGCTACAGGCGCGAGCTCCTGCTCTGTGGCACATCTCGGCAGCACAAGCTTTTGTGCACATAGACAGCTGCCAACGCTATGAGCTGCTGCTTTCTAGCCTTCGGTGCGGTACAACGTGCTGAAACTGAGAATAGCGACTGTAGCAAGATATGAACTGCTGATGTGTTCGTAAAGGCAATAAACGCTAGTTGTTTTTTTTCTTCCACACATGGAAGTAATTTCAGTGAATAAAGATAACACTTATCTTAATGCAAAATTTCTTGCAGAAAAAAAGTTTTTTTCTATGTGTATATTTACTTTAACTTACCTAAAACTAAAAAATTCAGTGGGCTATTGCATGTGTATACGGTAGCCTATATTTATTGGCTTAGTTACCCAGCAGCACTTCAAAAGAGTAGCTATGCACAAGTGAAAATAAACAAAAACAAGGCACTTGGCAACACATTGTATACAGTAGTTAAGGGGCTCTTAAAGGGCAAATCCGGTCAATATTTTTTATTTTGGGATTATGTACTGTTTTCAGCTAATGCGGTGTCCCTGAAATCAAGGGTTGTGGCACTTTCTATCGATATTTCGTGTAGTTTTATAAATATCACAGCTCAAAGTTTGGTTTCAGGACGTCCACGGCAAAACCTGAAACTACCTGGTGCTAGAGGGATGGCCAAGACTGATCATCAGCTGATGCGGCGCAGCGACGGCGCTCACAGGGTGGTGCGCCAGTGGTCCTCGACTAAGAGCTGGGCCTGCACTGCCGCCCGCTAACAAAGAGCAGCTGGTCGCATCTTTAAAATCGTTTTAGCGGAGTATGCCGTTTTCCCTTTACACATAATATTTCGCTGTATCATATATTCTGCCACTTAAGCGAGGTATACCAGTCATTTATTTTGGACTTGGAAGTCAAGACCTAGGCAACATATGGCACATTATTAGGGCTAAGGATACTATACACACGTAACCTCCTGGCTAACGGTAAGGGAACCTTTAAAATGCGGGAAACAAACATGAAAAACTGATAATGGAAGCAAATACTTTACCAGGAGAATATTGATATGTGCCTGCCTGAGGGTTATGGAGCTACCTGAGGAATGCAGGCCAACAAGGACAGCACTAATTCTTTATGACAGAAATCTGCCGTGCACCAGCCAGCCCCTTCGGGTAGTGAGCGTAAGGAGAGAGAAACAGTAAATGCTCTTTCCCCCAGTGAAAGCTTTAAGTGGGGCAACACCGCTCTATTCCAAAAATGCTAGGCTTACATGTGATTCCATATTCCAAAGCACTACAAAAATGGCCTACGTCTACGGATTCACGCAATGTGAAATATTTATGTAACTTTAGCTTAAACACAAGCAGATACCGAAATCAAACTTGGTTGCAACAGGCAACATTGGTCTCATGTCACAGAGTCATGTCCACGTCACGCTAAACCACGTGCAGTATGAAAGGTCACGTGATTCCCAGCCACGACGGCGTGGCAAACTGGAGCCATGCAAGTGTCGCCTGCACTGCACCACCAATGTAGTTTGCTGGCCAACATCCAACGACGTCAGCACCACTGCAGCCTACCCCGAATCTCTTCGAAAGGTGTTTTCTCAAACACATTTTTCAAAAAGCATTTGTAGAAGCTGAGGAATACGGGCACTACATATATACGCACCAAGTGTCACAGCCACTTTCTGAAGAACAAATAATTGTAGCAGGGTCAAGAGGTAGTGTATTCACTTGTCTTCACGAGAACGCTCTACAGTGTGAGATGTGTCAAATTATCATTCCCCTTACACAATAATGTTTCACCGAAGGTCTGATGGCTGTGCAAAGCTTTGCAGGAAAGGACCATCCATATTATGTGGACACCGCACAAAGAAAGTCATTATTGATACATCGTGTTTCCAACACGGAGATAATTTTTTTTGGCAATGAAGCAGCTGTACACGCCTGCGCGCTGAGGGTTTTTAGCGTTGATCAATGCTGCGTACCCGCACTTATTTCCATTTTAAGGCTTAAAGCCTTATATGTTTCATGTTCAGTCGACTTTTAAAGTCAATGAGCAAAACATGTTGACGACACGGGGTGCGCAGAACATACAGAACACTTAAAAAGGTATGAAAACACGTCGGCGAGACGAAAGGTACTAAAACTCCATGCCTGTCACTAGACCACGAGATGGCGTTACTTGTGCCAGAATCAAGCGTGTGACATGCCGCGAGATTACAGCGCCAAAAGTGCGTCGTCAGAGAGCGCTCTCTGTCTTTGCCTTCGCCTTCAAGTTGTCTTAGATAACATAAGATACCCTGCAAATTGTTTTTTTTTTTTTTTAAGTGCCACAAAATGTTTTGGAATAAAGCTCAACCTGCGCATCCTGGGTTAGCAGGTTGGGAATCTCGACGGAGGTGCCTGCAATGCAGGGTAGGAAATCTTTCCTCGCCATTGTTCCCATTTTCTCCGTCATACTCTGATGGCAGGGGAATCTTTGCTGTCAGACTGGGGTTGGATAAGCCAGAAGCTTATCCCAGCTATCCAGCCCCAAGAGCAGCATGAGTCTCCTACTTAATGTTATGACAGATTACGAAAATGAGAAGGGTGGAAAGGAATTTTCACTCCCAAGGAAAAACATTTTGTAGGTCAGCTCTAAATACAGCTTCCAGCCACGCGATATTCCTCAGTTCAGACGTTCCAATAGAAGGGCGAAGTACTGGTTGGCCTCTATAATGCCAATCATGTTTATAATTGTGTAAATTTTTTTTTTTTTGTTATCATTTGTTAAGCAAACTTATCTATAACTTCATTGATCACTGCTACATAAAAAAGCAGGATTCCCATATGGAACCTCCCACTTACATATATAGGCACATGCTTTTTCATGCTCAGTTCCAGAGCACTCAGCAAAACTGCTTTATACTATAGTGTAGCTGAAACATGTCTCCAGGTAAGTCAGAGCACTTTGTAAGAAATATGTTTTTATGAAAAAGAGGCAGTGATATCCTGTTGAAGTCATTTTGTCATTGTATGTGCTGCCTTTTTGTGTCGCCTCAGATTCAAAACCTCCAGTATATGTTTTTAACTGGTATTATCGAAGTGACTGTTTCAGAAGACCTGTTGCACTGACCCAAAGCCCAACGATCGCCTGCACTGCTGCGGCTGCAGCTGTCTCTGCACTGGCAGGGGCTTTTGATCCAGAACTCCGTTTTGGGGGGGGGGGATTATTTGCAAGGATACTAATCTCCACTCCTTCGTGTGCACCAGGGGGTCCACCCATGTCAATTTGCCCTCCAAGAAGGGGGGAGGGGCCGGCCTGGTTTGGGGGGGGGGGGGCGCCCTGTCGCCCCCCCCCCACTCCCTTGATCCA